>BMAW01078271.1:380668-429817 GCA_019974015.1 Nephila pilipes | reverse complement strand
TATATATATACATATATATACATCTTTTAAAGTTAAAATAATTCTTATTTTACAGTTAAATGTCAATAATATATTTTCATTCCTTTTCAGTTTGCAATTTTTACCTTTATTTTTAATAGACTGGGGATTAAGTCTTCTCTTTTTATTATGTAACACATGATTCTCTACATATTAGGATATTTATAATTTTTGAAGTAATTTTCTAGTTCTTTTTTAATGCAAAGTTTTACATTTCATTTACATATAAGTTTCAAATTTTTGTTATGATATAAATTTTGATGTTATTTTAATTTTAGTTCCGGTGTATCAGTTGTTATAAATTGTAATTCGGTATGATTTTATATACGTGTTAAAATCATATCCATTTAATATATATATATATATATATATATATATATATATATATATATATATATATATATATATATATATATATATATATATATAAGATAATGTAGATAAAATTAAAAATATTTCAGGTATTTTAAATGTATAAAATTTGAAAGGAAGATTCGAAAAATTTAAGAGGCACTAAAATGTTTTTGAAAAGATAAAAATTTAAAGAAATGTATTGAATGATGCAACATGCTGTAGACTCTAAAGCTAGGTTATTCTAGAGTTTTTTGCCAAATTATCCCGACCTACATAATTTATTTTTAAAAAATCGTTATGAAACCAAATATATAAATCGAAAAAATTGTGAAAACTAAAATCTTAAATTTAAATTAAAAAGAAAAAAGCACAAAATGATACATATATATATATATTCATGTGTGGGTGGATGGGTGGGTGTGTCATACGTATTTACTTATTATCATCTTCAATAAGCAACCCTCCTCTTTCCCTGCAGTGCTTCTATTGTTCGAAACTGTGCTAGACGTCTTTTTCTGTCAGCTCCTTTAGAACGCGTTACGTTTCTCTTTAACAGCTTCAACGGACTTAAATCTTATTCCATTTAATGCAGATTTCGATTTAAGAAACAGATATAAGTCTTATGGCGAAAGATATGGCGAATAAGGGGGATAGTCTAAAACTGGAATGCTTTACTTGGATAGAAACGTTTTCGCAGACAATGTGCAATGAAGATTCGCATTGGAAAAAGTTGCCTTACGGATTCTTCGTCAATTCCTACAGTCTCAGCAATCCCTCGAATACTTAAGCGATGGTCAGATAGAACCTAATTACCGATTTTTTTAATATCGAACCCCGGTTTTGACGTGGAAGTGTGACCCGGGCATGAATCATCTTCAACGCCTTCTCGGACACCTTGAAAACGCTTATATATATATATATATATATATAAGGTGTTTTGAAAGGAAAATCTGTTTGATGGATATTATTCAAATCTAAATTCCACACACATTCAAGGTTATTTTAAAATAGACATTTAAGTAGAAGTTGATATAAACTGCAAAAATGACTGAGAAAAACACAAGAAAGTCCTTGAAAGAAAATAAAGTGAAGATTGAAATAAAGAAATATGAAAGTGCTTTAGAGAAGACAAACACAAAATGAAAATAAAGTTATTTAATACTGCCTTTGACATAGGATACACACACACATATATATGTGTGTGGAAACGCGCTTATATGCTTATATATATATATATATATATGTGTGTGTGTGTGTGTGTGTGTGTGTGTGTGTGTGTGTGTGTGTGTGTGTGTGTGTGTGTGTGTGCGCGTGCGTGCGTGCGTGCGTGCGCGTATTTGGTGGGCGGCATTTACGAGTGTAAGTGTGATGTAACAGAAGCTGGCGCTGACAGTTGCGATTACTACTCGAAACACGTATTTCTTTATTAGTACCATTCTGAAAATCAAATTTTAGGCTGTACAGTTCTAGCAACATTTATTTCAATTGAATATGAAATCATGGCTTTGTAAAATACTTACTTCCTAAAATGTTTTTTAAGAATATATTTTTCAAAGCACTAGTATTACACATGACAAATCTGTTTTCGAATTGGAATATAGTTTTCACAATGCTTGTAATTATGATTCTTTATTAACTGGGGCCTCATAATATTTTACATATTCAAATACAGAGCATAAAATGTAAAAGTATAATAAAAACACTATCCATATATTGTAATTTAGAATAACTTCAATTTTTTCATTATCTCTGCATATTCAACAATTTAATGTAAACAAATTTCTTTAAATTTTTCCTTTCACAGCATTTGTTTTTCATTACCAAGCTTTCAATCACATTTTATCCTACTTTTGACACTTTTATAAATTGATCCTGCCTTTCTGTGGAAAGAAAAATTGACAGCTCAGAGCTTTTGCTTTTGTTGGTTTTTCCTGAAAGATTTCAGAATTAAGCTCTATTTCAGGGGGATTTTTTCCCTCCTATTAACAGCTAAGTTGGCCCTTTTAGGAAGTAATTTATTTTTAGAAATTTCATTAATCCCGAAAAATCCAAAAAAGTATATATAAAAAAAAGAAGCAAAATAATTGAGTTTATAAATATGAGTCTTTAATGGTATAGTAAAAAAAATAAATGGATAAAGTAAACTATTTCCGAGGAAATGGTATAGTAATCCTTTATAAAAATGAAAGTCTCTGAATATTTAGTTTGGCAATCGGTGAATAAATAATGAAAATGTGGGAATTAATTGTAAATGAGCTTGAGAATTAATTCAATTAATAAACTGAAATATTAGAAAAGCAGAATTATTTAAATAATTTTTAAATTAAATCAGATAATTAAATTTTATATGTAGTTTTGACAATTAAAAAAAAAATATTAGTTCTTTACAATCATCAGTTTTTATCCAATATTTCAATTCATTAATACAATTTATTATTAAATTCAATCGAAGAACTTGATTTTATAAGTCGATGTTATTTTGATAATTTAAAAAATATTAATACTGTACCAAACTAATGGTTTTTAGATCATACTGAAATTCATTAGCTTTTTATCTAACAGTATAGATGATTAAGTAAATTCATCATAAGATAACTGGAACACCTTCAACAATTGAAAATTAGCTTATTTTACACCTAATTTTAATAATTATAACTTTTTTAAAAATTAAAAGCAATGTGAATCATATTTTAACATTGAAATATATGTATACTTGTATATTTGCTTATGTAAAGAAAGTCACATTTATATGTTTAAATAGTTATGTATGAGCAATTAGTCATGTACGTATATCTTGGGTTAATTCTACTAAATTTCTGTCTTTAAAATTTTGCAAAAAACTTATTAGCATAACATTCTCTGCACTGAATATAACTCTAAAAATTAAATTTAAGTAATTTTTTAAAAATTTTAAATTTTATATACGATTCAAAATTACCATATTGTTTTAAAAATCTTGTACCATTCCTAAATTTTTGTCAGTGTTTATTAAAAATTTTCATGTTCACTGTATATGAAATAGCTTCATTCAATAACGTGGAAAATATTAGCTCTGTGGATTGGGTAGAATTTGAGGGAAATTTACGAGAACACACTTAAAATATTAATTATAATAAAATGCATTTTAGTTTTTTCCCCTCTAGAACATGGTATGCATATGTACAACTTTAAATTCATTTTTAGAATGCTTTATTTTTCAAATTCTCATAAACAATACATCTACGGGGTCAATGAAATATTTACTGATTCTTAAAAACCAAAAAGAGAGAGAGAGAGAGAGAAGAAATATTGAAACACTTTAGCGTCTCTGTTACCTTAACCAAATCAAAATCTAATTTATCATTTATTGTTAACAAAGCAGAAAATCATTTAATCTTTTTTTTTAAAACTTTTTCACTCTTTTATCCACAGTAACGCTACATGAATATTTAGAATGTATTTTAATCAGATATGGTAAATTGGGAAGACATGTTACATTTTTAATAATATTAACAATTTATTTTGAATAAAGACACCGTTCCTCGTTTATCAGCTAATACCCTCCTTGTACAATTAAATATATTCCGAGTTTAAAAATTTTCAATGTAGACGCATTAATATTCAGATATATTTTATCCTTTACAAGGATTGTCTTTGTGTTTTCATAAACCATCGTTTAATTGCCATTTGCTGACTTTGATCGAATGCGATAGTTTCGAGTAATTTATATTTAAATTCATCTGAACGTAACTTTCATTTCTAACTTTAAAAACAAAGTGGTGTCATTGAACTTAATCGTTGTTGATTTACTGAAAAAAATGAATGTGTAAAAGTATATGGTTTTACGTCACTGTAAGAAATGTCTTATTTAATATTTGCTACTTTCGAAATTAAATTAGCGTGAAGCAGCCTTGAACTGGTCGTATCTCCTTTCGCTATCTAAATATCAAATATCAAAGCTAAAAAGTCTGCATTTTGTTAATGTTTTATTTCAAAAGTAACAAAAGATATGATATACAATTAAGTTCTGGAATTTTTAACGTGTCAATTTTGTTTTTTCTTTTGATAGGATAAATATACTGTTTCTCTTAGAAGCCGAGATGTCGCGTCTAGGACTTAGAATTAATGATGTAAGAAAAAACCGAATCTTACAGTATAAAAAAATAATGAAATTACGGAATTATAAACTTAAATTCAAAATATAGAAAAAGTTTCCCACGTCGGTAGATGTAAATTTGGTGAAAAATTTTCTATTGCTGCGTTTTTTCAAATTAATATTTGTGTGAAGCAAAATAAGGCATACATTGATAATAATTTACTCTTTTATGTATAAATATCGCATCTGAAAATCGTAACAACATAACTGGTGATGGTCCTCGTAGTTTTGAGACCGCGATAGACAATCGAATTATTATTACAATTCGGTTTTTATTACACGCATCTTAAATGGCCCTGCTCCCTTCGTTTTTTTTTTTTTTTTTTTTTTTTTTTTTTAAATCTCTTTAATTGGAAAAGGTCAATTTTATGTTCCTGAGGCTGCTTTGGAGATACTGACCATTACGTTTTCTCTTCATCTTTTATCAAAAGTTTTCATTCAAACTGTCCTATTGTTGAAGCGAAATCTGTTTGATTAAAAACCTTTTGAGTGAAAATCTCAATTTGTATTTCAAGCTTAAATCCTATAATCCTACGGGTCGTAAAATTATTCAATAATTTTCACTATTGTTTCTATATTTGATTTTATTTTTTAATATTTCACTTATTTTTCCCCTTATTGTGGGCTTATAATTGTATACCTTGAATATTTGAATATATTTTTGCCTAATACTTCATTTTTAGTCCACGAGTTTGTGGATGCCTTTTATACTGTGTCATTTAACTAAATATAAATTACCAGTTATGCGTCTTATTTCTGCAAGAAAAATCCTACTGTTATTTTTTTTATTTCTGTCATGTACATTTCCTGCTCTGTGAACACATTGTAAGCTTTTATTTACTTTTTAATTTTGAAATTATGTGATATCTTGTGTTTTTGGTCAATAAATGCTGAGTTAAGGGGTTGACTGTCTCCCGGGAGGCCGATTTGTAGCTCTAAACCCCTAGGGTGATCTTGATGCCCTTGGGCATTCTGCCAATAGCTCTCGTGTTGCTTCTCAGTGCGACGTCAATAAACAATCCAATCTCGTAGTTTCGAATTACTTTTTACTCGCATAATGAGAGCAATATTCAAGAATTATTATCTCACTTACAAATTTTCATAATGTGAAGGATGACTTTGAGGTCCTAATGATTGATTCTTTATTAACTGCGCAATTAGAAATCACACAATGGCTACTGGCGGCGGACCTCTGAATTTGAGTCCCTATCAAATAATCACAACAACACCTGAGATGAAATTTCTCTCTCCAAACTCTTACACTACGCCAAACGATTTTACAAAAACAATAAAGGCCGCTAGTTCATGACCATGACCACTCCGCTATGACTCTGAGGTCCTTATCTATTTGACATCATGGAGTTCTCATTCAGATATACTACGTTCAAACATAGTATTTTAATCGCGACTCGGTTTACCTATTGTAAAAAAGAGTACTCGTAATATCATTCTTAAAAAATAATAATAGCCTCGGGCAGGATAATAACATTAGGCCAAATCATAATTTTTCCTTCAACAACCATGGGAATTTTCCTGTTTGATTGTATAAAATGAAGCCCCGTCCAATAAGTGAAACATGATTCATACATGTTAGATTAAAGTTATGAAATGTTGCGAATAGATTTGATAAATTTCATTTATAAACAGCGAAAAAATGTATAATAAAGGAGTTAGAAAATTGGTGGTAGAACAGCCATTCGAAATTTAAAGAGCGATCAGAAGGAAACTAGAAAGATTAGAAAAGGGTTAAGGACACAAACCTTCAATTACATATTGGTTAAGGAATTGAACCCGATTGTCTCTGTCAGATAAGTTAAATTTGCCTTTCGTACACGATAGTTAAGATGTGTTTAGCCAATTTAACCCCAGAGAAAATAATAACTACACTTACTCGTATTCAGGAAAGTGATAAAAATAATTGGTCACTATTATAAAAAGACTTATCACAACCTTCTATGGATTGTATATTTTTATAATTAATTAACCAAGCTTAGATATGGAAAGTGAAGCAAATAATAATAGAGTAACCTAATGGGATTTTCATTTCAACCGTAATATTTTTCCTAAAAGCTAATTTTACAAAAACTTACAAACAATAAATTGTATAATTATGTAGATGCTTACTGGAAACAGTTTTAAATTTAACATGAATTTTATTATTGTATCGATTGCAATAAGATGGTGCAAAAAGTACCTGTAAAAGGAACGGGTAATAAGGTCTCAGAAATACAAAATTAAAGTTGAGTAACTGACTATTTTTTTTCTATTGATCGCTTTACTTTATCTATTATCTATCTATTTTTTTCTTTATCTCTATCATATTGACATTATTGGATTCGACCCGTGTGGTGACCGGGGATGACAGAATAGTCTCACTGTAGCTCATGCATGTCGTAAAAGGCGACTAAAATGGGTACCCAGCGTCTGGGGGTATAGCCGGGCACCCTGCCCCTGGGGATTATATCAGGGGACCTCAGGGACTTGCCTTCTTCAGGTAAGTACGGGCATCATGACCCCGAGGCACCCTAGTGATCTTTTTCTTTCCCATGGGGTTTACTGTCTTTGGTAAACACGGGTGACGCACTCCCGGTATACCCTAGCGATACTTCTCTATTTTCGACTCTCTTTCTTGTCAACCATTTTTACCTTTTTTTCAACTTCACGTCTAGACCACAGTTTAATCTTGTTTGGCGCAGCATAGCCATATCTGGCTCTTGCGCCAATAAACTTTACATTCACTCACTCACTCATTATTGGATTCAAAAAGATATCGTCATCAAAACTTTTTCAGTCGATCAGAGACCATCCTCGTCTCTTTTGGAATATATTCACTGGAAGTAACTAATAAGTCATATTGTTGCTTGATTTCTGGTATATGATCATAAATTTAGGTCTCATCGTGTAACGACATCAATTTAATTTTGATTAGGAAACAAGTGTTTGAGGAATCAAAGATAAAAAATCTCAGAATTAGTATCAAGGTTCTTTTCACGGTATTTAACTGAACGCACCGCACAATAGTAATAGACTACTTAAGCAACGTCATCTGTCATTAGAAAACATACTTCATGAAACACTCTCGAGCGTATTGAGAATTGATGTTACATTACTTAAGTAAATGTTTCGAGACCCATTGTGCAGAATACATAATTCAGAGTTTTGCACAACTTTGCTTCATAGAAATAACATTTTTTTTTTTGTCATAAAACAACTATTTTGCACAAATGCAATAAGTTCAAGGTAAATTGTAATGAAGAATAATGAATAACAGTACAGCATTAAAAGACAAATGACTCAAATGAAAAAGGGGCATCTAGGAAATTACACTCGTTTTTTTTACATTTTATTTTTTGAATTTGCTTAGCATTAATCTAAAATATTTTAAAATAGGGACAATACAGAGTTAAAAATTGTCTTCGTTAAGATTAAGAGAGTAAATGGTATAATAATAATCAGCAAAAATCTTTAAAAATAGATATTAAGTCTTGAATAAATAATATCAAGATAAATTAATATCTAACGACTAACGAATCACATTCCTAACAAAAACCAAAAAATATGGTGAACAATTCTACTTGCCTGAATAACTCTAAACAGATGATAAATCTATGATGACTTTAAAAAGGCTTTTCACAATCAGAACAGGGAAAAGACAACGCAATAAAAAGATGACGCATTTGCAAATATTAGCACTATATAACATCAGAGGGGACGCCACGACACGCAGACGCGTAGTGTGAGCGCGTTCGTCCAAGGCAACTTAAGAACGAAGGAGGAAAGACGCCTTTCTAGACATTCCCTGCAAGTGAAAGGGAAATTCGTACGGTTATAATGGCTACAAGAAACTATCAGGAAGCATTTACACCTGGGAGAATGATTGTCAAGATTGAAAAGAGGGGCGTAGTTTAACGAGTGCTGTTCAAGAGTTTGGTATTGACAAAAGTGTAGTTTCAAAATCTTGGAAACCCATCCAAGTGACAGGTACAGCTGTAAGAAAAATTAGCGGTGGTCGGCTAAGGAAACCAACGGCAATTCATAACCTGTATATCGTTCTGCAAGCAAAAAAATAAATAAATAAATAAAGGAAACACCGCCAGAATTCAAACATTGGGCACCATTGCTCATTAGCTGCGTAACGGCAATCGGACTACAGCTATCACGTTTGACTGAATCCAGACGTATGCATTAAGGTAGCCTACTTGCGCGTAGTCTTCAACGCTGCATACCATTAACAGTAGCCCATCGACGGCACCGTTTACAATGGTGTTGAGAATACAAAGACTAGACATCTTATCAATGAAGTCACGTTCTATTTACTGATGAGAGTCATGTCAATCTAAGGAATGATTTTCAGCGCCAGTTGATATGAAGGGCAATAGGGGGATGGTTTCAACTCAATATCAGGAAAAGAGACTGTTGGGGGTGGCTCTAGAGAGCTTGTTTGGGAAGGCATTATGTTGAATGGACGAATGGAACTCCATATTTTCGGTAGCAGCTCACTTACCAGAGATCATTACTAAGAAGAAATTATCCTCCCATAAGTATGTCTGTTCGGAGGTGCCATTGAACCAGTCTTTATTTCTGTGGACAGCAATACGCTTCTAACAGGACCTCTACTGTTGAGTAACTTTTAGAAAGTGAGGATATCTACTGAATATAATGACCCGCATGCTCCCCTGATCTTAATATCAACGCACATGTGTGAGATGATCTGGAGAGACGCCTGGTAGCAATATCGTATTCTCCGGAGAACACTAGATGGCTGAAACAGATGCTACTTGAAGAGTTGAAACTTTGACCACAAGAACTGCTGAATAATATGGAATTAATAATGAACAGATGGTGTAACGCACCATTGCAGTTAAGGAACAACCATATTTTTCAAACCAGTCCCTTTTTGATCACTATACTTCAATTAACTTTTAAGTGCTACATTCTGTCCCTTTGGTGTGAATTTCATGTCATTCAGTTGAGGTTTTTTTCAAAATTATGTCACAATCTGAAAAATTGCTTAAATTTTGCACAATAGAGTATATATAATTGAATAACATTTATATATCATTATATCTCTAAATCACTTAACTTAATTTCTATCTTCATCTAATTTAGCTAATAAGTTTTCATTTTGGTAGGGAAGAAATTGCAATTTTAAACAATTCAACTTAATGAAAGTCTTCGAGGTTAGTGAAAAGATAATTGCGAAAAACTGAACGTCAAAAAACGAGCGTATTAACAAATACCAATATTTTTCAAACCATTAAAATTCAAAACCTTAAATTTCTGCATATAATTGAAAACAAACTTACAATACTTTCAAAGAAAATGATATATATGGGTTTACACACATTTACATATATTTATGTATAGTGTTTCGAGAAATATCTCTAATTTTTCTATATTTTTCTATTTCCTATTCACTGCAATAATTTTTATATTGCATAGCAAATTATTGATATAAACATGGCTCCTTCACAAGTCAAGATGCTCATATCCAACATCGTTGTAAATTAACCCATAAATACGTTAAAGGGAAATACGCGTGAGAACTCGAAACAACAGACACACTATAAGAAATACTGGCATGAGTTGATGATTTACTTGATAAACATTCATAACTTGAGTTAGCTTTCTTTAATGAAAAAAAAAGATAAGGAGAAAAAAATAATACTTATTTTCAAATTATAAGCCAAAAAATAAATTTCTATCAAAATTCCGTAGATTTTGAAGCATCCACATTTTAGGTAGAAGTCAGAATGCAATATAATATGATATGATACTGTTAGAATTTAATTTTCAATTACTTAAGACTTAGTAGATGTATTTTAGTAAAATACTAAAATAATGAAAATATGTTAATTTATTGAATCAACACTTTACTAGGAAACCCTATGTGGATTTTATGAAGTGAAAATGGTTATACAAAGAGATTAAAATAGTTTTACATTAACATAACTACTGTCTACACAATAAGTCTAACTAAAATAATACATCAACTCTCATATATGTAATTAGACATACTTTTAATTAACTCGAATGTTTAATTATTTAACTTCTTTTTCCTTGGAAATATTTTAAGAATACAAAGAAACACACACACACACACACATATATATATATATATATATATATATATTGCGTGTATAGAAGCATCATTTTTACAACATTATACAAATATTAATTTCTTTTTGAAGAATTCAATTAAGTTTTATTTATTATACACAACTAACTTATACAGTCATACATTTCAGCGAAATGAGGTTCTTATATTTTGATGATCTATAATAACATATGTAGAAGAAAATAATGGGGTAACTTTAAATAATTATCAGTTATAAGTTTGATAATTCTTCATATATAAAATTCAATATATTTTACAATCACATAAGTAGATAGATTAAAGCATAGAAATGGTATAAATAAATGAACTTTTTTAATATTAATTAAATCCATTTATTTTAAAGTTATCATAATATTATTAATTATATAGCATCATATATTTTGAATGAGTTGTTTGATACATTTTTTTATTACAATTCTGTAAGAATATAATTAAAAGTTAGAATTACAGATATAAACTTGTGACGTAGGGCTATTCGCGATTTTCTCTTCACTAACTTTGGGAACTTTAATTGAGATTGATTGCTGGAAATGACAATTTCTTCCCAAGAAACGTGATTATGTTAATTAGAGGCAGGTGGAAATAAAGCGAAGTAATTTAGATATGATGGTATATAAGGAAAGGGAAATTTAGAGGATAGAGAACGAAAATGATTAGTGCTGTTTTCTTAGCAAGAGATCGAGGATATCAAGATTCGATGCTGGTAGTAACAATCGCTGAGGATTTAGTAAATCAGAGTAACCTGGACTGGAAAGGTTTTGATAAGAGTGTATTATTGCAATAATATTTGAATAGGTCGATTAACTCAAGGGTCCCCACAGAGAGCGGAAACTCTTTGGACATTATATTATAGTAATTGATAAATAAATAGTTGTGTAAGACTTGACTGGTGTATCCTTGCGTAGGTTACTGACTTTTAAAGTTAGTTGTATTTGACTGTATTATGGCACATGAGTCGGGTAGAAGTAATGTTTCGCCACAGTACTGCCCAACTGTTCCCACCCCTGGAGTAAGAGTCCTACCCGGAGTATTAATTTTTCCAATTAAGTATTTTAATGGATCGAGAAATGTAATTCAATTTCTGCAGAGTGTTATAATGATAATATAACCTACTATGAAATTCCGGAGGAATTGCATTTTGCTTATTTACTAAATCATTTAAGAGGCAAAGCGAGTGTCTGGTATGATGTGATTGGTGCAGACTTTAAGCAAGGAGAATCAACTGACTTTGAAAACATACAGGCAGTACTAAAAGATGCATTTCCAGTAGTACGTGATCGTAAGCGCTTAGAAGCATAATCTTACTCGGCCAAATAGCAGTAGAATCAATCTCCGAAATAATTTGTCTACTATATTTTAAAAATCGCGCTTTGGCTCTACTTAATCCTGCCATAAGATGAGTTAATACAACATATAATGTTGAGAATGTCAACTCCCGTTCTGGACAAATTCGAAGTCTGTAAGCCGGTCTCAAAAATTCAACTTCTGCAAGTACTTTCCCAATATGAAATGGGTTATTTAAATGATAAAAACAATCATGATCATATTCAAAATCGGAGAAGTAGTTCCAGTTTGAGTAAACATCTCCATAATCTCAGTAATACTCTTGATCTACATGACGTAAAGCAAACTAGAAATAAGGGACTTGAGTATATCGCTAACCGTTATGTTAATAGCCGCAAAAATGATCATCTATCTCCAATTGCGTTGAATTAATTATAGGTAAAACCGTCAGAGACTTTCAATCAACTTAAATGGGAATTTGAAAACGTTATTCAAACTTGTCTGCATCAATTACAAGCTGTGAGAAGATCATGGAAATTGCAGAAACGGATCCGATATTTTTTGAATAACTAATATCAATCTATTAATCAACGTGTTCATTTTGCCTCTAGTTGAAATGATAAGTACATCAGTCTCTCTATTAGTAGGGGTTCGAGAACCGCTAACAACAAAAAGTTTTCCGATTGCCATGATCAGAGGATCCAAGAATAACAAAGAACTGATTGCACGATTCCAGGTTAAAATGCAACAGATGAAAAGTCGCAATTGTATGTGCCACCTCACCGCTAGATGCGTACCTCTACTCCAGTATTGCCAACGGATAATCACATCTAACACCTGCAACGGAGAAGCCAAGTCCGTCCGCAAGAGTCATCCACAAGAACCAAACCATAAAGAATCGAAGGCCGACCTCAACAATCGTCAGCAAGAAACGGACCATAGAATGTCGTTACCAAGCCACAAGGGACTTCAAAGAACCTACCTCGAGTCATGTCTATCCATTCCAAGGCATCTACAACAAGACGTCAGAGGACAGTGGATTTGAATGTCTAAAAAGGTGGTTCTTCAACGAGATTCTTGTCAACAAAGAACAGTAAAGACTATTTATCAGGTTGTATTATTCTTATTTATTCTCATTTGATTTTTATCAGAGCAAATCTTTGGTTTTTCACCTTGAATTCCGATGCAGTAGAGTAACTTTGACTCTTGCACCACTAAATGCAGCGAACACCTATTTAGAACTAAAACAAATTTCAAAATTGTAAATTGTTGATGATCTTTCCAGATGGAAAGTAGTGAATTTTAATTTTAAGAATTAAAAATTTCAAATTTTAAACATTTGTTAAAGTATAACAATTGTTTTGCATAGACTTTTTTTATATATATATAAAAGTAGCTGTCTTGTGATTTATTGTTCATTAATTATTTATATAGTCATTTCATAATTGTATTTGTATGTTATACATCTGGTCACCTAGCGGCGTAATTAGGGATCGCGACTACTATTATCTATGGAGAACAGGGAAAGGAAGATTGGTATAATAAAGTTTTATTAATATATATTAAGATCAAATTCCTTGTAAGCGCTTTTTGGATTTGGCCTTAGACTAGCCCTTTAGTAAGGAAATAAAGTTAGCAATACATGAGTGACTTACGATTTTGGAAGTTTAGGCAATGTTCCATGATAACATCTAGTGATTTAAGCCTTTGAATTAATTTTAATCGTATTTTCCAGTTGGATTATTGTACACAACAATAAATTACGTTTCATTTCTGGGGAGGGGTTGTAACATTGGACTATTCGCGATTTTCTCTTCACTAACCTTGGGGATTTTAACTGAGATTGATAGCTGGAAATAACAATTTCTTCCCAAACAAAATGAAACGTGATTATGTTAATTAGAGGGAGGTGGAAATAAAGTAAAGTAATTTAGATATGACGGTATATAAGCAAAGGGAAATTTAGATGATAGAAAACGAGAATGATTAGCGCTGAGTGTATTCAATGCAAGAGATCGAGGTTATCAAGATGCAGGTGGTAACAGTCACTGAGGATTTCGTAAATCAAAGTAACCTCGATTGGAAAGGTTCTGGTAAGAGTGTATTATTGTAATAATATTTGAATAGGTGGATTAATTCAAGGGCCCCCACAGAGAGCTAAAACTCCTTAGGCATTATATTACAGTAATTGATAAATAAATAGACTTGACTGGTGTGTCCTTGCGTAGGTTATTGACTTTTAGAGTTAATTGAATTTGACTGTATTATGGAGCAAGAGTCGGGTAGAAGTAGTGTTTCGCCACTGTCATGTATAATACAACCCTTAAGTTTTATTTATATGGATTAAATGTAACTTCACTAAACTTTGTTATTCTTATAAACGCGTAAAAATTGAAATTTGAAAGGAATTTTAATAAATTAAGTTGGAAGGAATTTTAACAAATTTAATAAGAAAGTGTCTTAAATATATCTTATTTAATCACACACACATCTGTCTGTCTGTCTGTCTGTCTTGTCTGTCTGTCTTATCTGTCTGTCTTATCTGTCTATCTATCTATCTATCTATCGAGTCTAGATTCCCCTAAACATATTAAATGCATTGTGTTAATGAACCAGTTTTGTTGATTAAAATCCGAATGAAAATCTTTATTTCACTTACAATATTTTTTCTTAAAAATTACAGAAAACCATCTTAATGATTTTAGAAAATGCAGGCAGTTTATAAAATGTTATACTTTTATCTTACTAACTATAAATATTCTGAATAATCATAAAAATTCCATTCTAGATCTTAATATAGAAAAACTGATTTAATTTTATTATAATTATCTAAATTAAAAAAGACTTCAATTTTTTTAAAAATAAGACACTCTGTAAAGCTAACCATTTAACAAAAATATATATTTGTGTTTTATTTTGAAGGAGCATATAATTTTGCATTTCATCTTTTGTTTAAAATATTCCATTTGGAATACAGCAAAATATTTATTTAAAAATTTCTAGAGTCGAATTGAACCGTATTTCCAGTTCATGAATTCGGAAGATAAAATCATGCAAACAAAATATGTTGAATAATTTCGAATTTCCTTGTCATTTCTTGTTTGTGAACCGCTGGCTATATCTAAATCTTTGATTAGAAGCTACGTTGGAAGCTTCTGTATCAAAAAAACGTACTTCTTACTTTTGTCATGAATTCTCGAATTTTTTTAAAGAAATTATTTATTTCGGTTCAATAAATTTGATTATATTCCTAAAATAAATTGAAGTACAGATTGGTTTGGTAAAATTGAACTCAAGTGTGTTTTCGAAATTTTGTTGGAAATAAAGTAGATTGAGTTCATATTCATTAAATCATTCAGTTGAATTTCTCATACGGGCAATTTATAATGTAATCGAATCAGTTTAATTAAATTGTGTATGATTGAATTCAGGAAAAACTACTTTTAGTATATGAGAACTAAGTATGTGGGAAAAAATCAATTATAAAATAAGGAAAAAACATAGATGATTGTAGGAAACTTAAATAAAACTAAAAATTTATCTAAGTGGAACTATCTGATGAATTTAAATGACTCGATTAGATTATTTAAGTAAATAGTAAAAAGCAAACCTCAATCTTTTGCATAATTAATGTATTATTACTGTTTAATTTGTAAGACCTCATTAATTAATGTTAAGGATGAAAATCATTATCAATACCTTGCCAAAGTCGATGATAAATAAATCCGAAAAAATTTTAGCTTACTTACAAAGAATCTATTAGATAAAATTTAATAAATTTTCAATCAAGTATAACTATGAAAAACATAAGCTGAATTATTAATTTTATGGATTGAATTAAAAGTGCAATTTTATATTATACGTTCAGTCACAAATGCTTATATTTCATTGAAACTCAATGGTAGAAAAAAAAAATTTAAAAAAAAAGCAAGTGCTTTACCGTAAATAAAATAGAAATATTTTATTGAAAAAAAAATGCATTAAAGTAAAGAATTACTTAGTGCTTTTATTACATTCCGTGAAAAACAATCATAATTATTTTCTTTATATTTATAGGTTGCTAATACTTGTAAATTAAAGTAAAATTAAACAACTCAGCATCTTACGATATATTAAAATAAAGAGATTATTTTATAATTAACTATGAATATATAAAAAATAAAAATGTGAAAATGCACCTTAAATTATAATTGCTTGAGTTTGAGAAATGAAAAAAAGCCATTATCAAACTTTTCCAAAATTTAAAATTAGGCAACCGAAGACTTTCTACACTTCCTAACCTAACAGTGGTTGGAAGTTTTATTGAATGCTCTACAATATTGCGCTTAAAGTTTCCACCAAAATACTCTAAAAATCAGTTATACTTTATATATATATATGTGTGTGTGTGTTTGTTTGTTTGTGTGTAATTATAATATGTAGATAATATATAATTATAATTTCTACATATATATGATTTTATGCACGTATATTACAAAGTGTTTTTTGCTTACAGATGTCATCAATTTATTTTAGTTCTATTACAAAGTATTGTAATAGAATTAAATTGTATTAAAAAAAAACAAAGTATTGTATAATTGTAAAGTATTGTAAATTTCAAAGTATTGTAATAGAATTACATTGTATTAAAAAATCAGAACAATTTAATGAGAAAAAAAACTATAATTAGTGTGTTGATTAGAAAATAGTCTTCATTCCCTTCTATCAAAGAAATATTTTATAATACTTTTTTTTTATTTAATTTTTGTTTATTTTAATTTACAATTTAGGACAAAATAAGAGATTTTCAATGCAATAATATCATTAATCTTGGAATGAAAAAAAAATACATTTCAAGCTGAGATTTTGTAGTAATTCAAAATTTACTTTAGAAGCGTTTCAGTTGAAAATAAAATAGCAATTATCGTAATGAAACCAAGAATAAGCGCATATTATTATAAGAATATATTGGCTGAAAGCCACATTATTATTACTAAAATATACCATTTATCACCTTATCACATTTTTTACAGCTTAAATATGAATTGCAACTAATGAGGAAAAATTACTCTATTTATTGTCGTAAAATACTATGCAATCCCTGTAGAGCAATTGAATATATTTACCACAAACAAAACAGTAAAAAATATAACAAATGTATTCCTGAATTAAAGCATATAATTATTTGTGATTGTAATATAGCACCATTTAAATGGCTATAACTTAAAAAACAAACAAAGAAAGAAATATGAAAGCATAAAGAAATTTATTTTCGATCATTTTAAATTAAAATAGAAAAGAACAGTGAGATGATTTTGAAAAGAAAATAAATTTTAATTCATCTTAACTCATAATTTGTTATCAATCGCTTAATATTACGGAAACATTCAATTAGAATTGAATATTTATAAACAATATTATTACAAACAATACTAAACGTAACTAAGTTTTAAATCGTGAAAGTTCTGCTTATATATTTCTAATTTTATTAAACTATTTATATATTATTACATCCTGACCATTATTCTGAGTGTATTTGAAATTTCGCACTTATGTATGAGTTTTTACATGAAGTTAATAAAAAAATTAATTGATTTCTGTAGCGTAAAAATAAGCCTCACATTTAAATGAGAATTTACCATAGTTATTTATTAGGTTGTAAATTAAGCGACAGTTAGATGTTATTTGATATTTCATTCATTCGCAAGCAAACAACTTAAAATTAATGACAATTTTAATTATGCTTAATAAGCTGTTATCTTTTGCATTACAAGCACTTATTACATCAAAATAAGATAAAAAATTTATTATGTTGTAAAACTTATATTTTTATAATTTCTGAAGTAAAGCATATTTTAATGTATTATGGAAACATTTACAATGCCATATTTATTTATTTTCCGAACATATTATTATTTACAAAGTTACAAATTAATACCTAAGTTACGACAGATCTTCTATGTACTGTTGTTTTTTTAAATTTGAACCAAATATAAAAATATTTATATTTGAAAATTTTCAGTTATAAAAACGGGAAGTCATTTTTAAGAATTCGGTGTCAAAAATTCGTGTTAGTTGTTCAACTCACTTTACATTATACTAACTTGAATTTCACCGAATTTTGTTTGGGTCTTTTTACAAAGGAACTCTGCCTTTAAATTTATTTCTCTTGTTACATTGATTAAAAATATATCACAGTTATAATACTCTTTCAATAATCTGGCAAATATCGGAGCAGAGCACAGCTGGATTACTGGAAAATCATTAATAATAACGTATTTTAAAACCAAGAGCTATGTATTTTGGTATCAAATGTAGTGCACTACAATTAAATAAAATCTCAAAAATTCGAAACAAATTAAAACTAAAAAAGTAATCTGTTTTTAATGAAAGCCTACATTATTCCATTGAGGCACAAGGTATAATATTATTTTTATGACTTGGGTTAACCTGTGTAAAAACGTCGGAATACTGGCAAGGCTAGAAAGGTGAAGTGTCAAGTTAGAAAGGGAGTACTATACTTAAAAAAATGAAGACGTTTTGCTATCCATTGATTGATTTAGCATTTATCAATTTATTAAATATAATGAATTTCTTTTTTTTCTTTTCAAAATTCATGTTATTGAAACGTATTTGATAGCGAAAAAAAATTTATATGGCCAATATTCTTACTTTTAAGGCGCGCAGTCTCAATAATTTATGCAACATACTGAATTCACTTTATACATATTTCAAACTCGATTTAACTGCACTACGCTCCGGACTATTTACGAGGGCAAACTTCCTGTTGAATATCCGGGACGATTTTTTTTTCGTAAAAACATTTTCATGTTCCCATATCGGGGGAATGAAATAAATGTTCCAATATCGTGACACGTGGGAGGGGTAAAAAATAAGTGTGGAGGAGAAATAAATATCAGACAGCGAAAATATTTGATGGCATATGGAATCTGAGAGTTAGGGTATTCGCACCCCTGCTTCATAACTCGTGTTAGGGCTTCGTCGTGAAAAATAAATACCCAACCCTCCGAAGGGAAATCGCCTGGACCTAACTCTTGTGAGAGGAGGAATGAAATTGATAGAGCGAAGGCCTAGCATTGGAGTAGAGGGGTTTTTTTCTCGGTATACTCGAACGAAGGAAGTTACTGGTTATTTATGACACACGAACTGCTTTCTAAGTAGGGACAGGTCGGTCCAGAGAGGGCGCTGCGTTCGCCTGAGGGACACGGATGTTAAAAGCATCTCGGCGAAAGGTATAGTCCGGCTTTCACTTGCCGGATACTCAGCAGTTCAGCAATCCGGATGTTTCCTTCTGCTTTTCACTCCAGCTGGTTGTTCTGCTCCGTCGTTCCTTGCAACGTAGTGGACAATGTTTTGAGAATTATAAGTTTATAAAGTTAAGTTTAGTTGTCATGAGAAATAAGACGATTTTTTCATATGTTTCGTTCTAGGTAATAAATAGAACATGCAAACTTTTGGATTGTAATAATAATAGCGAAAAATTTAATTTAACTTAAGTTTTATTAACTTTTTTTAACAAAATGAACTGCAGAAGATGAGATGAGAAATATATTCAGTGAATGTCAGTGTCTGAAATTTTCGATATTTAATCAGAAACTAGTATATGTTTACTAATGATAGCTTGGTGTCAATTAAATTGAAGCGAAAGTACATATTTAATTTTTAAGAGTTAAGATGTTTTTAGGTTTAAAATATTGATAGATATTTATAAGAAAACTTGTGCTTGTGACTATCACGCTATCCACTCACCGAATTATTGTGAACAACTTAAATCACGTAAGATTACGTCGTTTATGCAATATTTTTTTCAACATTTTCTAGATGAAGAGAAGTCCTTGTCACGTTGAATGAACAAGTACATTGAGAATAATCAGTCTGCAAATGTGTGGTCTACTTATATAATAACATTACCTTTTAACAAACTTCGTCATAAAAGATTAAAAAAATCATTGATTTGAACACGTTTTTGTCATCAATACTTTATTGATGAAACTGAATTTATTGTGATATATTTCAGCAAAAACTGAAATCTTGTAAAGACAGTTCATATATCCATGCATCAACATGCACCTGATTTGTGTAGTTATCGAATTTATTACGATACTTCTCCATCAGCTTTCCAGCGTTGAAGCAAATTCAGAAATTCTTCCCGGTAAGTTAAAATTTAATAATTTTTATTGGTGTGTTTGAAATTAATTGTACCGATTGTAATATTTTCGACAATTGTTATTATTGAATAATACTTGTTCTTTCACTCCTTTTCGCAGTTATTTGAGTATGCCTTTCTCTGTTGATGAATTAAATATGAAACTATAGCTGGACTAATAAATGAGATGGAAATAGTTATGTCGGGTAGTTAAAAAATATTGTACTTGCAATACGTTTATTGAAATACGCTTCTCCCACATGTGGAAGTGCAAGTATACTTTCCCGCATTACATCAAAGGTGAATTCGTAAATTTAACTGTGAAAGCAAAAATTATAACTGACGATTATTTATTGAATGTAATTATTTTTTTTCGTTCACAGCTATAATTTGTTGTCTTAAAATATCGTTAAATTAAAATAAATGACATCTGCTAATGAATTTTTATAAATTGTATTATTATTCTGGTAATGTTGAAATGGAATGAAAAACGTCCTTACAACACGTGTGTGTGTTCACTACTACTTTAATATATTGTACGGATGAATTTTAATAATAGAAATCATAACATTTAATTAACAGTATGATCATTTAACATAATGTAAAGATACAGATAAGTTTGAAGATAAATCTTTTTTGCTGTATTCTATAATTTAAAAATACTTTTATTAGAGGTGAAAACAAATTTACAGCCTATGTATTTATAATACAGTAATATTATGTAAAATACATTTTCTTGTCTGGATCCTTTATGCTACAACACTAAACTATCGTTTCATTTTCTTTTTAATATTAGAGTTTTTACTATAAAATATTATGTGTAATAAATTATATAACATATATTGTGTTTAATACTGAATTATTGGAACAGCCAATTATTGCAATAAGTAACTTTTTTGAAACTATCATTATTAATAATTATTATTTTGGTTTCAAACTGTGTTATAATTTTGGATAACTTATTTTAATTATATATTGCAATCATTACAAACTTATTTTTAAAATTATTTTAAATTTTATAATTTCTGAGTTTTTCGGATAATTTAAATATCTTAACATATTTATTATTTAATACTTTTATTTTTTTTGGTGATAATACTTTTATTTTTTTGGTGATAATACTTTTATTTTTTTTGGTGATACTTATCATTATAATGAATATAAAATTATTATAGACATTTATGAGATAAATTGTCAACCAGTTATAATCACTTTGTTCCACTTGTTTATATAGTGGTTATCTGTGTCAACTTAACATAGTTATTTAATCATCAAAAATAATAATTATTTAAAGTTTAAAGCACATTACATAATCAATCTTTGTTATATTAAACACAGTTTATTACTCACTGATTGAAATTTAATTATTATAATTTGTTACACACTCAGATTTATGTTTAACTAGTATTTTGAATATAACGTAATTGCTAATACCTATTTATTCAAGTATTTGTGTCAATAAGAATAATTTATTACTACACAACGTTAATTATAGTATACTATAAATAGGTGGGTTTTAAAGAAAGCTGTTATAAGATTAAAATCAGAGGGAAACAACCAACTTCGTTTGAAATTTAATGAGTCTCTTAATTAATCCTAATAGAAATAACGTTTTATTATTTGGTTTCCATAACAACGGTAGCTGCATTTAAATAAATAGGGCTCATATTGGAAACATTTTAATTTGATTACGCAATTTTCGAAGTGTAAACCTATACGGATAATAAACAATACTTTTACTCGTTTTTCAAATATTTATTAAATTATTGAAAACGTAGAATTTTGCCGCAGTAGATAATAAAGATGCAACATTTTTTGATTTTATATAAATGAAAAATTTAATTTGTATATCATGTACATGAATTAGTAATTTTTTTATTAATTTATTTTGGGGATAAAAAGATGAATAAAATAATAAAAATTATTCTATTTTATCTCGTTGGATTCAGAAAAATACAAACTGTATACTAAGAAAAGACTTTGAATTCATTTTGTTTACAAAAGACGTAATGCTAAAATTTGAACAATATTACTAGATCCTTTTTGGAATACAATTGCATAAGCTATATTCAATAAATGATCAACCACTTACGCTTAACGTAAAATTCGAAGTACAGAATATTCCAAAAATAGGTAGATACAGAATTTGTAATTTTCTGAGTAAAATAAATATAAAGAGAAAAAAAACATTTTTTCATGAAGATTTTATTTAAAGATGGAGGAAAAGATTTTTAAATATAAAATAATAAGTATTTTATAAAGACCTCAGGCAGTTAATAAAGATACCTAAATAATTACTAATACAAAGAGTACCATAGATATTTGCTTATGCATTATATCAAAAGAAGTTTTAATGCCTCCAAGCTCTTATAAATTATATATTATTTTACATTTAAAAATATTTTTATAACTTTTAGTCCATTTTTAAATAAAAACTTCATTTGGAAATGTTTTTACTTATGTTGATTTCGTTACTTTTAGTTCTTTTAAGTTAAAAATAGCTTTTACGTGAGTTATACTAGTGTGTAAAACTTCAATTCAATTGGATGTTGTTAAGAAGCCCAGAGGCCCTTATCAGCCCCTGAGTCCATCACTGTTTGACAATACTTCAATATTTATTATCAAGAGTCGTACTTGTGTACAACATTTCAGCTCAATCTAATGTTAGGAAATAGGTTAAAATACGAGTACAAATTTTGAATTTGACAGATATTTTTACATACATACGTTCGGAGTAAGTTAAATACTAGCTTGCAATGGAAAAAGAACCTTTCTAACGTTACCATTACATATTACGAAATGAATTTCGAACTTTACAGCTATGAAAAAAGAATACATGAAAGAAAATGAATCTAGAGTTACCATAAAATTTTCAGTTCTCTTAAAGTTAGTATAGATAACGATAAAAAGTTTTATTGGCAATATTGATTGCTTTCATGCTCTCCTTTTTTGCTTGAAGATGATTATAAATTTAAGTAACTGAATTATATTCCTGAAATTTTATCATTCAAGTCCTCATAGTATAACATTCCAGTTTAAACCCACTTCTTCACGTCAAAGACATATATGTAAGGGGTTAGTTGTAAGAAAACTATATGAAGTAATGAATTATTATATAAATTAGACGCTCTTTTCATGCACTTGAAATGTTGTTATCCTCGAAGCTTCTGATTCATTAAAGAAGCCGTTTGTACTTTAAATTAAAAGGACTTATGAGTTTCAGTTTGTAGAAAATTCCTAGTTTACTCCCGCGATTCTTTTTGATCGTTTTTAGAAGAATAGAAGGTGCTCAAAACACGATTTTTTTCATCCTTTTTTATGTTTTTAATATCTTTAATTTAGAATACGTGTTTGCTATTGAAAATTCTAACTCCATGGCTTGTTTATCCCCTAATATACATAAAATAGAAATAAATCGATACATGTATGTCTTTTCTCAATAGGAAATCTGAATCATAAAAATTAAATCTGAATTAAATCTCATAAAAAGTGAGCCGTGGTTAAACAGCGAGTTAATGGGGTCCGACTGCATTATTTTCCTCACAACAGTCTTTAGAGCAACCAAGACAGAAACATGTTCCGTCCCGAAGTTCACGACTATGGCCGATGGCCCTACTATGCAACAATGAAAATCAGTTACCAATGATTCGCCATTACTCCAAACAACCACTCTATCGAATCATGGTATTACAACCCTTTGATAAATAAACATTTGTAACCAGGGAGAAATGAACAGAAATAACGACACGAAATAAACAATATCTGATTATTTCTGAACGAGTTGTACATTTTGTAGCGTTATTTTATTGTTTGTCAGTTTCCTGAAATTTCCTAAGAAATAATTCCTCAGCCGATTTCTAAGGAAAGAAAATTTAGCAGTAACACTATCGGAACTGTTTACTAAAAATAATGGCAGTACAAGTGAATATATTCTATAGTTTACTACTCTTAAATAGGAGATAATGATTTCTTTATTCTTTGCATTAACACATTGAAGGCTAATTTTTGAAACTTATAATAAGCAAAATTATATGAAAAATAAAATCATAAGAAATAACGATTTTTCATTCCCCCCTCAAAATTTGACTATTTGGGCTGAGCTACGTTTACATTTTGTTCGCATGACGAGCATGACAACTGAGTTTACTCTATGCTCTTAACTTCTAAATCTTTCTACTTGACAAAGATCTTGCGAATGTTGTGTTCTTATGGTAATTCAGACATATTTAATTTGTCTTTCGGTTAAAATTCAGTATTTATTGCAGAACTATTCTAAAAAATAAATATCTTCGAATTTCTAGTTTTGTTGGAGAATATCCCACGAAGGGTATCTCATTATCCCAACTGTACAACCATTCTATGAGAGAACTTTCAGGATCAGTTAAATTTTATATGTAGAAACTTCTATAATGCTCAATAGGGATCTATGCATATGATTCTTGAATGACAGATCAACCAATGATAGGACAACTAATATACCCAGTCCTCATCTCTTAGGAATGTTGAAAATATTTCAACTTTCTCATAGAGGGTTTCCGTATTCCCACCTTAAACATGCTTTCTCAGTTATATTACCAAATAATTATAACATAAGACATCTCACTTAAATGGCCTCGAAGCTTGCATGAAGAAATATTTAATTAATTTTGACTTCAAGGAATTATCTTTGACATATGAACATTAATTTATTTTCATATAGCCCACAAAATTTACATTTCATTATTTCTAGAATATTTTTCTGAAAAGTAAATTTTCACCTTAATATCTCTCTCCACGGATCTTGCTACTCCTATTTCTTTGTGCTTGTGTGTGACTTTTGATCTTTACTAATAATCTACAATATGGTTTCCGTATGAGTTAAAGATTTATTTTCAGAGATCATTGAAAAATTTACGAAAATGAGTTAGTTGATTTGAATAAATATGATAATGATTCGAACTGCATGAGTGATAGGAAACGAGTTTCGGAAATTTTGAATTACTCTCTTGTGACTGAGACCTGAGCTTTTGTTTACTTTCGCAACTTCTACACTGCTCAGACGAGGACTTAAAATACGCTAAATATCATTATTTAACAAAGTCTTAAAGTGGAATTTCCTGGAATCGAAACTTGATTTCATTTCTCACCTTAATTTGTAACGCCTCTTCATTATTTATTTCGGTTGACATTCGCAATTACTTAAATCGTACCGATACAACTAATTCACAATTTAATGAAGATACTTCAGAAAGGAACTAAATAGTTTCATTATTATTATTTTAATTAACGCTTTCTATATGCGTTATTTTTCTGGAATGTTCGTAAATCTTAGTTTAAAATTAAACTTTAAGGTTCTAACTTACCAACTAGTGACGAGTGAGTTACTTTTTCAAATATTGAAGGTTCGAACGCCTTTTAAGGAATAATTTCTTACCAAATTTAATTACAGAATATCAGCTACTGAAAGCCACTCTAATTTCTAACATACAAGCATCTACCAAATACGCTCTATTAACGATCTAACATAATCTTCAATTATATTTCGTTCAAATTAGCTCAGTACACTTTCTACTTTCATCTAATTTGCTTTTATCCCGTTTCATTTAACTGGAAAAGAATTGTAAATTTAAATATGAAATCAAAAACATTATCGCAAATGTTATTTAAGTGAAAGTTTGCGTATAGCCTAACCTTAAAAAATATCATCACTTGTGAATTCTCCACAAAATGTTCATTCTGAGACCGCAGAAAAAAAATTGTATATTAATGGAAAGTTGAAGTTAACGGTGCAAGAGCCAAATACGTCTATGCTGCACCAAGTGCAATGCGTATATGTGATCTAAATGTTAGGAAAAACACGGGAACAAAAAGGTTAAAATTGGTTGACAAGAAGCGGAGACGAAAATTGAAAAGGATCTCTAGGGTATCCTGGGGAGTGCCTCTTATTTTTAAACAAAGACAATAAGACCCTGCGGGTAAGAGAAAGATTGCCAGGGTACCTTGAGGTCATGATACCCGTACTAACGTGAAGAAGATAAGCCCTCGAGAAAAAAATGCATAAAACCACGTTTTATTTAAGTTTTATAGATTCATTTGATCTAATGTCTCACTTTGTCAGTCTATTTGGTGATTTTTTTTAATAATTTGTTGGAAGCTTATTTAGATTATGGGATATTAAAATTTTTTACACTAATTCATGATTACAAATTTTAATTATTTTGACGTATAAGTACGTAATTTATGAATGAAGATGAAATATAATGAGCATAACTCAATTGTATGTGAAATGCCAGTTATCAAGCGTTAGCCTCACGTACCGTTTATATCTATTATGTATTCGAGATAGTGGATATCTTAAGAGTAGTGTCAGGCAATTCTCTTGAATTTAAGGTTTGGATACTAGCGTACACCTAGACCGTTGCGTAGTATAAAGAGATGCGATAAACTTACATACAAACAACAATTAATCACATTGTGACGCATGGAATGAAACTAAGTTGACAGAAGAAAATGAAAAGCTAAAACTAAGATGAAAAGTTCATAAGGAAAATTGAAGAGAAGCTTACTTCTCTTCAATTTTCCTTATGGACATTTCCTGGAAGTTACTTGTTTAAAACAACTCAACTTCCAGATATGCAAAGGAAAATTCATAAATCAATTGAATTGTAGTGAGAAAGTAGAGAAAGGGAGATGGAGAGATAGAATATGAGCATAATTAAAGATACTGTGATGAGAAGAATGTTAGAGTGATGTGTCAGGAAGTATTCTGGTGAGTATAGTTGATTTGATGAGATTATGAAAAAGTGCTATTAGAGCAATTGCGGATACTCGCATTTTATTCCGGTAAGAGAATTATTTGATGGATTGCAGAACTTGTTAGTATTCGCGGAGAGGGAAGGTATAATTTTGGAGAACATCCCTCTTATTTGAGGAGTAAATAAAAATATTTTAGATGTAACTGACTATTTTAATTTATTGGTCTCTACTTGAGAAAAGTTGAAATTTAGATCTTATAATTAAACTTTAAGATGACGTCACAACGTTACAGAGTCTTTTGAAAGTATACAAATATTTTTTCAAAAAAAAAAAAAAAAAATGCATACTGATATTGCAGCCACCCTTGTTATTCGATCTTACAAATTAATAAGTTAAGTAATTGTATCGAATCTTTAAGCTATTATCGTTCGATACTTAGAAACTGTTGGCAATAGATGTTGCAATTCTGAACCATTAACGTAAAACTTGCAACGTAATCTTATTACTTATCTCAATAGTCATCTGAAATGTTTTTCTAATCACAAATCTAAATTTCACCTTAAGTGCAGGTACATATGTAGTAAATACAATAGACACAAGCTAATAGTTTAGTGATCGAGTCAGTTATGTTTCTCTTTAAATAGAGTTCATTAATTCACTATTAAGAAGAATGCTCTCAACCAAATTTCCTGGTGGCAAGTACTTAAAAATTCTAAAATACTTAAAAGAATACCGGAATGTGGTGCAATTAAATCCTCCAATATGTCCTTCGATCAGACAGCGTTGGATCAAAGTTTTAACAAATCACGTAGACGAGCAAAAAAAAAAAAAAAAGAGCTGTTTACACTAGCACTGTTACTATTACCGTAACACTTTTCTATCTATTCCTCGGTTCAATTCTCTATCGCTTTAAAACGTCTTGATTATATCTAAGCCCTTCACTTATAAACTTAACGTAGTTTGTGAAGCCACATTTTATTTGGTTGAAAAGGAGTTGAAAACTTAATTACTTTGGTTAGTCCCCCCCCCCGATGTTAAATAAGAGAAATTTCGTGAATAACCTATGTTACGAACTTAACATCTATTTCAAAACCACAACTCTCGTTTTCCCTCTGAACAGGATTGGTCCTCGGTGGTACGCAAGGTAGGCGATTTCCTACAGAGGAAAAAAATTTGGGAGCGGCAAAACCACCTAAACTGGAGCACAAAAAAAGGAAATAAAAATATCCACAAAAATACATTTCAGTTTCTTGAATCTAGAAAATAAATTAGTTGTAAAATCAAATACAATAGGAAATAATAGGTTTATAAGCATTCTTATGTTTTGAAATGCACTTCAAATCGTATTTAACAAATTTAATCAAATGTAACAGTAATAGGAATGGACAGGCTTCTGAGTATTCCATATGTAAATTGTAATATGCAACAGTGCCGCAGACAGGATTCAACAAGAATTCCACTCATATAAAAGAGTACCAGATTTAAAACAGTGCCTTATTTCTGTTACAACTTCTGATTATGGTAATGATACGGTTAGTTGCAATTGAAATGGATGTGGTTGTTCCGATATCAAGTAACAACGAGTTCAATCCGATTTCAAGAACAATTAACTTTTAAATTACTGGGTATTCGTTAAACTCTCAAAAATCTGTAAATCTGAATTAGTATTATTGTCTTGATTCAATTATATTTTAATTTCTGATTAACATTGCTCTTTTATAACATTGTGGGTTTTTGGAAAATTTTAAAAGTTTTTCTTGAATTTTGCGGGTGGGGTAGCATTTTTTGTGTTTGCTTACAGCAGCAAAAATGCTGGGGCTGTTATTGCTTCCGATTTCAAGTAAAACAAGCCTATTATTTCATATAATTATTACGTCTTGAAGGAAGTCAAAAATGGGAACCCATGAATGGAATCGCACATGATCGTCCAGAAAGCTCGTAAGCTTATTCATATTGTTCCCGTTACCTTTAATGGCTACATGAACCAGGTGGGAATGATCACAGTGCCGTAGTCGATAACATTCAAGTCGAGTAATGAATCCGAGGCCTAACTTAGTTGATCACTTGTCGTGTGGAATGAAGTTGCAGCACTTGGAACTGAACTAAACTTCAGTGTCCCCATGATGTTAGTAAATATTTTTATTGGATTCAGGAGCATATTTGTCCAACAGAAGACAAAAATAATTCATTTTAACAATAGTGTTCTTAACTAATTAATTGAAAAAATAGCGTATCTGTTATCTGGACAAGACTCTACAAAAGCAAGAAGTGAAGAAATAGGAGGAGGGACCGATAAGAAGATGGGGTCGAAAGTGAAAAAAAATCTTTTATGGAATCCCAGGATCGTGTCACTCTTGTTTACCTAAGTAAGTCATCATACAGCACGTTACGAAAGTTAGGAAAAGGGTGTGATAGCTCAGATGTCGTCTTCTTTATATGACTACGATTCAAATTACGAGAGCCATCTCCAAACCTTCATGATGCTTTAGATTAACGTCTATTAAATGAAATCAAGATCCGATCGCAGATTAAAGTCAAATTTCTATATTTATTTAGGATTGCGATTGTCTAGTGAAAAATTAACAAGTTTTATAGAATTTGAGTCTAATTCTCAATTCGTCTAATTATGTCTAATTCTCAATTCGCTTTAAGAACTGTAGTATGGAATTATATCAACTGAACTATGTATGTCAAATTGCCCTACATCTAGAAATTCCTCAGTAAAAACTTAATGAAAGTATTTTGCAGTGATCATCATTTGTGTGTGTGTTTAGGGTAGTAAATCACATATTTCCTCAAAGTATTGTTCTGTCTCAAATACTGTTATATACCTCTAGTAAGACACCGAATTGATAATTACCGATGGAAGCGATACATGTATATGAAGACTTCTTTTACGCAGTAAATACGTATTGATATAAAGGGTAAAGAGACTCGCCATCTCCATAGGATAAAAAATTGTGATGATTAGACCCAAACATGAAATACAAACAAAAAGGAAAGGAACAAAAACCCAGTGAATTTGTAAAATTCTTGATTTTTTAACATTTTGCTGATAACCTGCATACATTTAAAGAAATGTAATAACTTGCATAATATTCATTTATTTATTTGCTAGTAGTTTTTTCAACATTATGTTCTTGCTGCTCTGATTTTCGTACATCAAGCTCAAGCGCTCACTTTTTCAGAGGAGTCTAATATTACTATAAGTATTACGAATAGGTGTCGTACAATTTTAATTTTTACTAAGAAATAACCGAGATACCTGGATATAATTTATTCCGTATATTCATTGATTTTTATGTACATAATGTTGTAAATTACAGCTATTCATGTTGATTTATTTCAGAGAGCCACAGATTGAAGTAATCAGCAATATGGAAAAGACAGAGTTCAATATATTTAGTTCTATATTGACGGCTTCCGAAATGTTCACTTAAAGAATTTTAGATAAGATAATTGTATAATTAGATAAGACAAGAGATAATTGTATAATTATGGATAATGTGTATACAGAGAAGTTTTAAAAACGATAAATAAAAATAATCTTGATTTTAGTAATAATTAAAACTTTACAATAATCTGAGATAATGATTAAAAATTAATTATATACTACGGGTTACATAAATATATTGACATATGTAACTAAGCAAATAAACATTAATAGCAACAATTTACAATATTTGATATATAAGGATTAATTAATATACGGAACACTTTTTTCAAGATATTTTGGTTTTTTCTTGAAGATAATAAAATCCTTACGATATCCCTTTATAGAATATAAAATCATCATTGACCTCAATATCAATTTATGAAATTCTACAATTTATGTCCTGAATGAAATGCTACTGACTGTTTCAGTAGGTTTTGGCATGAACTAAACTATTAACTGGTGAGCATCTAATAAAAAAGTCGTAAGAATTACTTATTATGATAAGACAAAATAGAATTGGAAAATAAGTCTATTTCTTGTTTCTCAGCTGTCTGTTATGTAATTTTTGTAGTTTATTTCATCTTCATAATCGAAATCAGAAGTTTTTTTTTAAGAAATTTTTAGAATTTAATTGAACTGTCTTCGAATGAAAATTAATAAAAGTAAATAAATGTATATAAAGTACGTTTGAGGTATCAGAATTAGTTCATTTTACGAATTCATAAGAATATTCTTATAAAAGGATTTTAAGGTAGTAATATTTAGGTATGAGAATATAATTTTATACTTTTTAGCAATATAATAGCTGCTCAAATACTCATACAAGACTACCATTTTGTACAGAAATCTTTCAACAGTTATAGAAGTAATATATTAAAAGCTTACTAACTACTAAGAGCCAAAACATATTATTCTAGTATATAATATGGTATTAACAAACTGTATCGGCGAATTTTCCATAAACTTTTCCATAAGCCTCTTTTATTGGTAAAGCATATCCTTGTCTCCATATGACGCTGTGAATTACTTGCAAACACTTCATCTCTCACGGAAAATATATTCGGAGAATATAAATGATTTCTTAATAAAGGGTGTGTAAGTTTTCGCTCCAGAGGCGTCTCTAAACGTGAAAACAACGCCCACGCCAACCCAACAAAATGGATCGAACCTTGCATCAAAATGACAAGAAAGAAAAGACAAAAAATAAATGAAACAAAAAAAATAATATTCTGTTTTCTTACTTGTTTTCGGGTTCTTTTCCTCCCTCTCCCTTCAGATCAGCCCGCATATGTTCAGCTGGATATTATGTCCCTATAACAAATCTATCTGTTTGTGTATACATGCATGTATGCAGGAGAGATCCGGAAATCTGTTTATCGGAAATCGGAATGTTATCTTGCCGTTGGATTCCGTGCGTGATTAATTATTGGTTTTTATTCGCAGTCCTTCGTCTCTTAAGATTAATAAATCTTCCTTGTCAAGTGAAGAGAGGAAAGTCGGTTACGGCAGTAATTTTATTTCTTTTTCATGGGGGTATAGTTTCGTTTTTGGAGGACTAGATGTTTTGAGTAGGTTGATGACTAAATTAAGCGGTCTAGATCGGGAAGAAAGTGAATTCAGGAATTATGAGAGACAGCTTATTGTTTCCGTTCTTTTTTAACTTGAGTTAATGGTGGTTTGGTTGGAATTATGTCTTTAACTAAAATTAAGAGAATAAATATATTGTGGGATTAATTGACTTAGGAAATGTAATTACAGATTCGCCTCAAGTTGATTGCGTTATTATTAATATTTTTATGCATTTCCCTAACAGAATTTGATTCATTGATTAATAAACAAATAATAGGGTAAATTTCATTAATGCCTGTATCATACTTCTTTATTATTCATTCTATTAGATAAATAAAAGAATCATTCACTCAAATAATAAATGTCAGGCAGTTATTTCAGCTGTACTGTAGTAGATCAATGAACTTTATATTGACTAGAGATCTCACAAATTAGAACTATTCTATATGAAGAAGATGATATATTAACTGACACTTCATTCAATTAGTTTCCACGCCCCACCACATGATGTACAATAAATTAACTGGTACAAAATACCCTGTCTATATAGCATCAAACACTCGTTAATTTATGAGACACGAGTATCACTGATTTCATGACAAAACTCTTGAAATGAAAGTAAAGAAAAAAAATGAGAAGGAATGAAAAGGAGGAAGTTCAAAAAAGAGAACAATCAGTAGGGCATTCCGTACGCACTTCATCCTTGTTCACTGAAGACAATAAACCGCATGGGAGAAAGAAATTCATACGAACACCTCAGAATCATAAATTCCGATAGGTAAGTCTCCAAGGAGCAGTCTTGTGAGGACTTTAAAACCTATGACTCTCTAGTTTTAAATTGGTAATAGTCTACAACACTTTCTATTTTTCCTCGCAGTATTTATTTGTAAAATCAAATTTCGAATACATGAATCCATTTAAATCATCTTTGACTAAGAAACATGGGATGATAATCAATGGACTACCTCGATAATCAAGATAAACAGAAGTGAGAAAATTGTCTTCAATGAACTGTAAAAACGGTATATAGTTTGTTTTATTAAACTAAACATTATTTTGAATTTTAAGTAAAACAAGAACATAAAACTATTTTTTGAGCAATTTTCGTATTTCTAACAAAATATACTATTTACGATAAAGCATAGTTATATTCTACAGAAATGAAAATACGCATTGGAACAAAAATTTTCTGGAAGTCTTTAATAAATTTATCATTCGGAATTTCTTATTAAAAATGTATTTTTTAAACTTAACCTTTTTCCCAATAATGTTACAGATAGAAAATGAAAATAGTAATTCGCAGCTGTGAAGAAACACCAGACGTAAAAGTGAACAAGTTTAAAAACTGAATTTAGAGTAAAGGGAAAAAACAAAGTTATACGTTTTTAGAATAATAATTTTATCGAATATTTTCTGAGGAAACTAAATTGTAAAATACCTTTCCATCTGTTCCGTTTCTGTCTAAAAGGAAAATTTTTCTTATCCAAAGCGTATTTACCAAGTTTTAAATTGAAAATTCGTTTTCAATTTTCTATTGATAGTTAATTTCAGTTCTTCAGTCAATCATGAATTTTCGAATTTCAAACAAAACTTTTTAATGTTTATTTAAAAATTGAATTGTTATATTTTTGAAATAGAGTTTTAAAATATTTTTATTTATTTCCGTAACCATTAAGGTAACCTTTAAAACTTACTTAAACAACCTTAAAAATTTTACTGGTATTAAAAATTTTCTAGCATATTTAAGTTTTTTTCAGTTTTCGGATTGGGGGGCTTGTTGTGGATGTAAGGAGAAGGGTGTACGAGCTCAAGTGTCATTCTCGTCACTTGACTGAGGTTCAAAATTACGAGGTCCGCATTCAATTGCCATCGTGTTACTTCTAATACGACTTCAATAAAACTAACCAACCAACCAGTTTTCGGAAACATTGTTCAATTACTTGGACCTATTTTTGAAACTAATTCAAATTATATTCCATCTTCAATATCCAAGTATTTTTTATCATTATGAAATTGATTTATTTATTAGACATTTAAATTAGCAAGAACATTTATTTTAATACATTTATTACAGTTCATTGTATTTTCTTGACTCGAATTTAAAAGATTTATTAGCAATAGAAAATTTTCATAATTGCATTTTTAAGTAAAAAAAATGTCGATTCATATCACAAGAAAAACTGATGAATCTCGGCAGGTTACATTAAGGTATGTTTGATAAATTTTTCGTAACAAACATATTAACATTTCTATTCTATAAGATCTTTCGTTTATTAATCACTTTTATAGGCCCCCGCAAAATTTTGATGACAATATTTGCCTTGGAATATATAAATGAATCAATTTACATGTGCATTTATTTCAGTATGGAGAAAACTGTAAATTACTCGTAGCTTACTTACGGTAAACTTCTAAATAGGTTTCGTAAACATCTTTATACCCATTATTCCTATTACCATTATCCAAATTATAGAGCTATTTTAGGAAATAGTGAATACTCCTCCGATTGTATCTCTTTCAGTATATCTATCCAATAAATATTGACTCTGAAGTTAAAAGTTTTATATAAACTCATTACCAAAATAAGTCATTACTCCATAAGCTTGCGATCCTGAAAGCAAATATATCATTATTGCCATGAAAGCAAATAACATTCACAAACTACATCTGGAACATTTCCAAGAGAAGATGGGAATGAAAATGAAAGATGCAAAGGGTCATAAAAAATGTTATTATTCCGAATCTGGTAAGCTATGTACAATTAATGCGGGGAAATGAATTTAATCTCCAAGTCGTATTACGTATTAATAATATTAACAAACAATTCCGTCATATTTTCATTCCTGATTACGAAAACATTATTTTAATACATAAAACTAATATTAAATGCTCTTTCAGCTCATGAAATCACGTTATCTGAATAACTTGAGAAAATTAATGTAAATGGGAAACAAAAGAAGTTTTGATACCAAGATTCGAGGTTCGTGTTAGATAATTTTATATGACTTAGCATGCACACACACATAATTTAGATGAAATTTGAAATTTCTTAAGTAAATATTCTTAGAAAATAGAAATAAATTAATAATGTTTTGTTATAGTTACATTCAATTTATTAGAATTTGTAAGAAAATGGATTAGATTTTATTTTATTTGTTAAATAGGCTGACATTCAATATAGAAAATTGTGAAAACGTTGTTAAAACGTTACAAATATTCATTTTTCCTCTTTTAATGGCTAATGTTCAGTATGCATTCAATTCATTTCGTGCTCTTTTTTATAATCTTTTACGATGCATTGTTGCTAAAAATGCAAGGGTTAAGCCAGGAAGTGATGCATCACGTTTATGTCAAACAGTCTTTGTGACTTAATAACATAGAAGACTGACATGATGACTTATCATAAGTGATCAAAATATGTCCATAAACTCAAACAAATTAAGTGATATTTTTTTGGAAACAAAAATTTGAAATCACATTTTTTAGGAAAAACATAGACTTTTTTTTTAAAAAAAAGCAGTATTTTTTTTTAAAAAAAATGTCTCTATAATCCTATAATAAGCTGTAAGTAATAGATAATTAGAATGCGTAATGCATTTTAAAATATTTTATTGGAATCGATTGACTATTTAGTTATATTTAATATAGAGTTAGAACTAACAAAAGTAATACACATAATATTTAATTCATTTTACAGTAAATTTGTGAGAAATAATTCGACATATTATTTGAGAGAAATAATCTACAAGTTACTTATCTGAAAATCAAAATCATAAAAATTGATAACAACGTTTACTTGTTCAGACATTTCATTTGTTACAACGACAGAACATCATTTGATATGCCAGCATGTTCTATCATTAATTTTTTTTTTGTAGATAAGCTAATTTCGATGCAGTCCACATCCTGAATTCAATGAAGCATTCTTTTCAATTTAATATGCAATCGTTTGACACTTAACATTTGTTAAAATATCCCATTTCTATCATCCGTTACTAATAGTTGCCAAAAGATTCTCTTCGACGCGCTGGAGAGGAAAGAGAGGTCAGTATTCTGTTAATTCAACTTTCGGAGTAAAATGAAACATGACGGTTTAAATGTGGTATTCATTATTCGTTCTTTGATCAATATACACATTTATCGGTTTTGCTACTATTAATTTTGTACATTGCACTTCTTAATTATGCACTAGACGTACTTAAATATTCTATTGTCTCTTGAAAACATTCATCTGCGAAACATTTGAATGGCTGTTAGGATCACAGACAAATTCCACAATTGTAGTTATTAAATTTCTAAAATCAATCCAAATCTATATTTTCATCCTTTAAACACTTTTCTATGATTTTAACTTATTTCATTTAATAATGTTTGTGATTGTTTGCTAATGTCATATTGAGTCATTAGGGCTATTAATGACCCACCTATTGAGTTTCGATCAAGTGACGTGGACGATATTAGAGCTGGCACCTTTCTCTCCACGTTTCCATACCACACTTTAGAAGGACCTGAGATGTGGACCAGATTTAACATGCATCAGCCTCATAATAAGGTTGGTTTTTAGTGGCATCAGGGCTCGAGCTCATGACATGACGAAAACAATGACGGCCGAGAGTCCATCACGATGACCATTGGGATACCGCAGCCCCTATATCATTTAATAGATTCCATTCAATGATTTGCTGGTAGGAAGAAATAATGATTGCTGAACATATATTTCCATGAATAAAATATTTATTTTTAAATGAAAGTATATTGTAAACTTTAGGCTGCTTTACCTGAGGGTGGTGTAAATTGCATCTGTGCTTGAGGACAGATGGCATTGATGCAGCAATTAGATGTTACCTTTGCATGCTTCCATGTTTTAAGTAGTGTCAAAACAAATATGATTCTGATTTATTGGTTAATTATGATTTGGCAGTCATTTGCTGACGAATCAATGTTTGATTTGATGTCGATTCGAATTTTGTTGTCATTTTACATCCTTACTGCCGAAGAATTCCAGATTATACATTGGATATCAAGCAAGAACAAAACTTTGAGGTTACTTCCAATGAATCTGATCCAAAGAGAGCGAAGATGGTCTCATCGTCAGGAAAAATTATGGCAATCATTGCTTGCGATGTGAATGCCGTTATAATCATGGATTTCTTAGGAAAAAGGAAAACGTTCTTTAGACAATATTAAAATAAGTAACTCCATTCTCTTTACTAATACGGGTATCCTCGTAATGTGATGATACGTAGCACAAGTCTTGAGTAGAATGTTCAATTTCTTTAACTGTACGACAAATTTAAAAAATGAAATTTTCATTGGTTTTTATCTACATCAATATCTACAAAATAACTAAGGATTGTCAATAAAGTTTAAAATAAAGCAATTAATGTATGTTCACTGATTATTTTTCTTGAATGATTTACAGAATAGTTATTTATAATAGAAGTAATGTATATGCATTCAATAAATATACAGCATGTTTTCGTATGCATCGAAAGATAAAATTTCTTTTCGAACTCATATCCTTCTTGTGTAAGTATACTTAAGTTAATTATGGATTCATTTGTGAAATTCTTATTAAAAAAGTACTAAATTTGTGTTAGGGTAAAAATAAAATAGAATGATATTTTTTTTTTTTTAAGAAAATATTAGTTAGAGCATAATAAATTCTTTCAAAAGATAAATAATTTTGAATAGCGCTGACTTAATACCTGGAACGAAAATATATTTGTGTAATAAATTATTAAGAAACGTCATTGATTCCCCGCAAAGAAGATATAAAATTTTTATTGCATATTTATATTTAATTATCCAACACTGGCTTTAATGCGTGACAAAAGAAAACGCGAACCTTGTTTGAAATTTTTCAATTTTTATCAAGTCAGTTGCTTTTGATGCGGAGAACAGTAAAACTGAAGTAATTAGCGTTAAAACTCGGTGTAAATACAAAACCGCGATAGCACGGTGAATCCAATTTCTATGTAAATCAATGAAGTCATTTTGCTTTTATGAGACATTGTCTCTCGATAAGCTAACGGTGATTCACATGAAAAGAATAAAAAGAACTCAGTTTGCGCGAGGAATAATTTCCGGTTTTCCCTTATAATTTGAACGGGAAACGAGACAGGTTATTCCAAGGAGCGTGAAATAGGAGATCAAGAGCGGAGATTCTGGAAAATTCAATTTATTTGTGACGAGAAATTCAGAACTTTTTTTTTCTTTTTAAAAATGCGAGACAGCTGTCCTTTTATCTTTCCGGAATTCATTTCATTAGGGCTATCTTTCCGGAAAAAGATGATGCAAAGATAGAATTGCTGTGTGCTTTTGGCCAGAAAGCAGTTTTGTGCTAGTGGTATCTCGATCGAAGAAAAAGATTGGAGTATTAAAAAGGGAATCAGTCTCTAATGGAGATTTTTGAAAATAGAATATTTGTTCAAGACACAAATCGATTTTTTTTTTTATTTTCCTTTGTTCCATTCCGTTCCTATTTTTCTAAAGATTTTTGAGATCATAATTTGAAGTTGATGTGCTTTTCAATTGAAAGCAAGCTTGTTTCACATTTGCATTACAAATATGGGCAAGTCTTTTTTGAAACCTCAATTAAGCATTCAATACGCTATCTGAAAACTACTAGAAAATGATTGTAAACAAGGATAAACATTTAGAAGAGTTTTTGAAAATACTATATTTCTAGCAAAAAAAGAGGTTTTTACATTTATTTTACATTAATATTATTCTAAATTTGAATTTTATAATGGGATTCCATGCTTGCGGATAAAAGCAAACTAAATGTTTCAAACGGAATGTGCTTTTAAAGACTTAGATTTAAACTTGAACGACTGTTTTATGGAAAATTACAAGATTTTATGGAAAATTATAAGACAATATTTAGAGAATTACAATTATTTCTCTTGAAATTTTAATATGGCTTTGTATTCATTTAAAATCTTAAATTCTTACTATTAGCTCACACTCTCTCTATATGTATATATATTCAAATTTTCAATCGTTGATAAAATATTTTTTACTCATCCACTCAAGTTCAAATACAATTTTTTAAAACTTGTAGTGGATGACACTTGATGTTAATACAGTTTTTTCAAATATTAATTCATTAATTAAATTTAATTTATTGAAATGTTGTTTAGCCCAACCACTTGGCGCGATTTCAAAAATTGCCAAACTTAGCTTTTTTTTTTGGCTGAAAGTTAAGTCCGCGAAGCGGGATAGGGTAGCCACATTTGGCAAAATACCACAAAATAACTCCTGTCACCAAGGGTGGTTGGGCTAAACTGCATTCCAACCATTTAATTTAATGGATGAATTAAGAAACCAGCCAATGCTTCTACTATGTCATTTGTCTTGTAATTTGTCTATGGTAGAGCATCAGCGTAGAATCTTCATGCCTTCGTATCGAATCTCGTCGAAGAATAATTTTCTTTTATTTGATCTTCAAATAATTAATTTTAGTTTTATATGGAAGAAAAAACAATTCTCTTATATAAGATATTTAGCAGGATATAAATTTAGGAATAAATACTGTCAGTGACGAAGCGTGTAGAATGCTGGAAAAAAAAATTTCTTTTCCCACTTAATATTGTGTTTCTGACATATGTTTATACCTATTTATATTAATTGTAATTATTTAATGAAAAGTATCTAAAATAATTTTTTTCTTTGTTCACTTAAGTAGGAATTGACTTTATATATATATTTTTAATATTACTTGTTTTACTATTGCAATGTTTAAAATTGTTTCAAATGCCGTAATTTTTCTTTGAAAATCACATTGAATTTTTTTTTTCATGATAAATTGTATCATAGGATAACATATCACTGGTAGGAAAAAAAACCTGAAGACCTATATATCTTCGTGAAGGAAAAAAAATATATGTTTCTGATTTTTAATTGTACGGTTATTTAGAAAAACTTGTTCGTCATTGTAGAAATTCACCTGAAAAACATGCCTAACATAAATTTTATCGAAATAAATAAATAATAATAAAAAAAAACTACTGTTCAAGTCGTCAGCTTAAAGTAAGAGATATCCATGTGTTATTTTTTAATTTTATAAAGGAATGTCTATCAAATCTATTCGGTATTTCTTCAACTTAATTTAATTCATTCAAAAGAAGAAAATCTCAGATATAGTATATGTTTTGAAATAAATTAAAATCTAAAATGACTTCAAAATAAACTCATACTTGTGTAATAGGATTCTGATTCCGTTCAGAGGAATTATATGCCTGATTAAAGTTTTTAAAAGTTTGCTTTCATAAAATTTATTTCGATTAAAGTTAAGTATCGAGAACCGCTTGACAGTTGGCGATTTTTGGTGCGATAACAATTTCAATCTGGCGAATTAGTTTTTGTAACCCTGGCAACTTATATTGTGGAAAACATCTACATTAGTCCCGTGTTTTCTGCTTTTGATAACTATTCGTTAAACGCAGCAGAAGATTTTTAAAAACAGCAGACGATATTTGAAAAATTCATTACAATCTGTATCTCTTTAACACTCTTTTTAGATCATTACAAAATTGTATACATTGAAATTAATCCTTCTCTAATTCTTTTGGTAAGTATATCTAAAAGGTATGATTTTTGTGTTTTTAAGATCTTTATGTGTTTTTCTTTTTTCTCTCTCTCTCTCTGTTTCAATTTGAAGCGAAAGGGTCAAACGCGTGTACAATGGTATAAATGCAAAGTTTTAATTTTGAAAAAAAAAAAAAAAAGTTCATGTTTGGTTGTTCGGAAAATTGATAGTTAGTATATAAAGAATAAATTATTTTATCCTCCATCCAAATAGGGCTGTTTTTGTATAAATCTTATAGCCTAACGTTACAACATATGTATAAAGTTCTTTAATTCATATTTTTATTAAAAACTATAATTATTTATTTTACATTCTTTGTATTCTAATTATCTTAATATATAAAAAGAAATAGCTATAATATATTATAGGTATTGATAATTATAATTGATCGTTATAAATAATTAACATAATTATATTGATAACTATAAGTGATAAAGACATAATTTTTTGACATAATTATTTATGATAATTAATTGTAATATATAATTACAAATAATTATAAATACAAATATATTTTTATGACTATGCCTAATTATAATATATGATCATATATAATTATTATAATAATTTTTTTTTCATTATACATAGTATTTATAATATATAATTAAAATCAGTATTTGTAATTACAACTAAAAATATTGCAAGTCGTTCCATAAAATTATTATAATCTTAACATTCTCATTTAATTACTTTGAAATTTGCCTGTTTTTTTGTCAAAAGCGATCTTGGTTTGATTTAATGCTCTTTTTTTTGTCGTCATCATGACGTTATCTCTTATATGTCGTTACTTTGGAGTGCACGTTTCTAATTCGCTGATTTTTCGCCAAATCTGAAAGGGGTACCCAATACTTCACTTTAACCTTTGTTTCGTATCTTACATTATTAAAAGCATTAAAAAAAATAGCAATGAAACGATGTTAAACATATTATTAAACTAAAAATTATTTCTTTAAATGAATTATTTTAAAGAGTTAAAAAATTCTCAATTAACTTGATTTTTGTTAATCAGTTGACTGACATTAATTTCATGATACATCATTATGTTACAAAGATACAAATTTAAATCTACTCATTAATTTAGTGTTTCTGAGCTTTCGAAGATTTTTTTCTAGTTTATTAGGGATAAGCTGTTAGAAACCTGTAAGAAAATAGGTTAGAAATCTATGTCTGGAACTTCCAAAAAAAAGTATTACAAAATTCACCAGATTTTGTCCTATTCCTATTAACAACACATTTTAATGTCTTTTCAAGTTTGGTATCAAATATATCATAACCTTTACCAATCATCTCATATACAATGCTGATAGGTGGCACAGGTTGGATCCTATTCCTTGGGAATTTCATAGGTACTCCGATTTGGCAAACTGTATATTATAATCCTACAAGAACCTACCGTAATACAACCCTTCTTTTGCCGTAATTTCCGTCACCAAAGCATGGGCTAAAATAGGATTTTACCGTTAACAGATTGGTGGTTTAGATAACGAGGTTTATGATTGATATCGTTAGCACTGAATCGAGTGTTTGAGAGTTTAAAATCATCGTATGAAATAAAGGGACTTCTGTAAGGTAAATTCAACTGACTATAAGATACTAATATGATATCGAAGTTGGGAAAATGGAACTCTGCGTCCGGTGTCGCATTTTTCTTTAACCTTGAGATGACCAAATGGTGTTATAAAGTGCCCTCATCGTCAGTTTCTGCTGCATATTTAATTTTTTAAAAAAATCTAGTGTTTTCTGTATTTTTATAGCTGAATTTTACATTATGTTATTACGAATTCTAAGATTATAGTTTCCCACATGAAATATTTACATGCATAAAAAATTACATTTTGATTTTGGTCAAACGACCATAACATTAAGGACTCCCTTATTCATTAATGTTATAAAAATGCATTGAAAAGCATTTCGCTGTTTTTTTTTTTTTTTTTTGAAAGTATTTTCTAAAGAGGTTATGATGGTTTCACGTGTGCCTAAGTGTTACAAAGCGGTAGTTATGCTATCATGAGTGAGTATTAATGTTCGCATAATACTAAACAATGAACACTAGTTTTATATTTTCATATGGTTCTCTATCAATAGTTGACTAGAGCAGCAATAAACGCATTATTGTTTCATTCGATTATTTGAAAAATATGAAAGAGATAAAAAATTCTCCAATGAGACTATTTCTTCAAGAATGACCTTTGTAAAACCACTAACAACTACCGACAAATTGGGTGACTACTAAAGTATATATCACACAAAACAGTAGGTTGATCAGGAAAAATACTGAAGGCGATGAAGAAAATGTGATGAAACAGCACCTTCTGCTTAGAGTAGTCGATGCGTTGTGTATTCTAGAACACTCAACGAAGAAAACTAACAAGAAATGTGATAAGTACAATGGATTTATTTGAAAAAATCATGTCAATATAAAAAAAATAACAATATGTCATAAGTGCCCTGATCAAAATGATTAATTAAATTCAATTGAGCATTTGTATTCGAATTCTTAATACTAATGTGAATTAATTATCATTTTGTTTTTGAAGTATTTTGTTGAAACTATATTGCATTTTCTATTTTTCCTCTATGGCTGCAACTCATATATATACTATTCAATGGTTTTAAAACTAAGTTGTGGTTTTTGTTTGAAATAGTAAATAAATGCCCGTTTTATAACTATAGGTTCACTGAATGACCTCACATAGCCGTAAATGTTTCAAATTTCCCCTGATCATCCGAAGGTTCATAACGATACAAAATTACGAAGTGCGTCACCAATTACTACTTTATAGTTTCTAATGCGACATAAACTCAAATTAAATAACTTTGAGATGATAATCACTAATAACTCGATAAGCTAATCCAGTATGATGTAAATTACATCAAAGTATTCGATAGAATTCTTAGTTTGGCTTGCTTGAATTAACTTCAGTAAAACTGGCCACAAAAACCGAGTTGTCTAGACATCCAATTCGTCACTGGTTAAAATTGAATCGAATTACGAATTGGAATCATAAATCATCGAAAAACACTCGAATAGAAGAGTTAATTCCCGTTATATCTCTCAAGGTTATAGTCCTCACATTAATGGGTATGGATGATTTTAAAGTAAGGTTCGAGCTCTGGTATTGATCTTGTCTTCAGACCGTGGATCAGAATCACGAGACGTGTTGGCTGTGTGGTAAGATTTTTATGTCGGGCAGAAATAGGCTGCCAATAAAGGTCAATATAACTAAAAATGTCACGTAGGATGTATGAAATATTTCACGTTTAAATAAAATGGAACTTAGTGTTTTTTTGGCATGACGTTGAAGACTGATGTGTGTATCACCTGCTGCATATAAAGTTTATTTGCCGCTGATTTTCGTTGAATTGACCTTCCTATAGAGGTCCAATAACATAGTTACTAAATTATACAGTTAAATGATGAAAGTATTTGATAACTAATTTCAATTTATCAATTTTCCATGATTTGTGTGAATATGCAGAATTACTCTCTCTCTCTCTCTCTCTCCCTTCCCCCTTCCGTTTCCTTCTATCTCAACTTGTTTGTAAACTAGTCTAACATAATTACAAAAATACTTAAGATTGTTCTACCAGTATATTCGGGTGGTCGAAGTGAATTAGCTTGCTATGAGATGGGATTAGAGTGGCTTCTTTAGTTACATTCTAGTTCTTTGTTCAATGACAATCTATATAGCCTCACATACGTCACTTACGACTATGCACACTTAATCACTATCTTCTAACCACTAACTTGTAATTTCCTGCTAATAATTTTTCAATCTTTCTTATAATCAGTTTGCCTTTGCTTTTCTATGTGGGTTTCTTATATTCAATTCAATACAGTTCTTTGTGTCAGTAATTTGTATAAATTACGTTTCATTTGGTTTGATCTACACTTTATTTTATTCAATTCACTTTATAAAACGATCCCACGGTTAGTGAAGAGAATATTGCTCAACGTTGCAAAAGATAGTACGAAATTTTAAAATTCATTGACCAATACCCTGCTTTATTTTGAGCATGGACTGAATTCAGATCAAACCAGGCTACAGTTCTCTACATTTGGTGAAAATACAGTTGGGAAGCAGAATTAATTATGCAGGGTTTCAGCGCATTATAAGGAAATACAGTATTCTGATTGAAATGTTTGTTCTTCATTGCCTGGAGTCTTATTTTATAACTTTGAATTTAGGGTTTAAATCAAGTATCGGGTATCTCTTTGAGGGAATTTTGGCTGCGATAACAGTTTCAATGTGACGAATTAGTTATTGGTAACACTGATAGCTATTCTTGTGAGAAACGTTTACATAAGTCACGTGTCTGAGTTTTTGATTGCTACTTGTTAAAAGTGAAAGATGATTTTTAAAAACAATGGACGATGTTTTAAAAATAAATTACATCGCTCATGTGGCTTTTTCGACATTTTTTTTTTAAAAAAATCCTTTATTAGCCAACAAAGGAGCTTTTATTTCCGGCAATTTTCGATATAGAGTGTCAAATGCAGGTGACTTCTTTAAATTTATTTTATTTCTTTCATCTGATTCCTAACGGTTTCAGTTTGAATTGTAGTAATCTTATTGCAGTATTTGTATCAAAAATAGAGATAAATACATAAAGATTTTTTCCCTTCATTTTATGGCAGCAATATTACATAAAGCCGAAAATTAACCAAACAATCAATTATTAAATTGATTGTTTGGTTCAATTCTAATATTTAATTGAATAATTTAATAAGTATTACAAAAAAAAAATATTAGCACGTTTGGTGGCTAAATCTATTAAATACAAAACTTTACAAATAACATTTTCTTTCTGAAATTTAAAATGCGATCTGCAAAATTCCATTATAATATTTAATATTACTTGTTCTTTGTAACAAAGGAATGCATTAGAGTATTCATTTTATTGTTCTATAAAGTACTTATGTTAAGCTTGATTAAGTTATAATTATTCATAATTATATATTAAAATATATAATTATAATAACCATTATATAAATAATAATTATTTATAACAATGATTGTTATTATTAAAAATAATAAATATATATAAGGATTGCTGATTATAAATATCTGTAACAATAACACAAATTATTGTATTCTTATGATTAAATAGATATTTATTTTTAAATATTCTTTATATTATTCTCATTCAATTATGCCTAAATTTGTTATTTTCTTCATCTGAATAGGTTTTTTTTTTTTTAACTTACTATTCTTTTTTAACGTCATCACGTCATTTTTGGCATATCACTACTTTGGCGACCTATTTTCTTACTCTATGTTTTTCACCAAATCGCCAAGGGGCGTTCAATACTTCTGATTTAAATTCTTTTAATATGATTTCATAGAGGTTATTTATTACTTAAGAAAAGGCAAATGCTAAAGGCATCCCCGGAATCCACTGCCTTTATGCAGTGGTTTTTAATTACAATTTGAAACAAATTTATAAATTAAGTACTTTAAAAACTATTCGTTATTCCAGAGAAAAATGTGCTTCATTGAAAATAAATTAACTCAGATTATAAAATGAAATACAATACACATAAGAAAATGTTTTTAAATATATTTCTAAGATTTTTAATGACTTGCAGTGTTAAATCTATTTATTATGATATTATTCTAACACAAGTTTCTTTGTTAGTTGCTTTTAAGAGTTAAAAATAACTTTGTCCTTTCTTCCAAAAGATATTTTATTTTGTGGATATTAATCACGCAGAACCGGATTATGAAAAATAATAAAATAATTTTCTTTCACAAAAACATTTTGATGAAATGCTGGAAAAAAATTAAGATTTAGAGAAGAAAATCAAAACAGATTGTGCAGGATTATGCTTCATTAAGTATCCAAAAGAGATTCTAATTAACATTGTTTTTTTTTTAAATTTAGCTCATTACATTCAAATTCAATCGGATTAATTACTTTTTTACGTGGAAAAAAACATCATTATGAGCTATAATTTTTTCATTAGTTTATTCAGTTTCGTAGCTCAATTCATAAGATTCGTAGTTCATTTTTCTGTAAACTTAATTTATTGAGAAAAAAAATATTAAGCAAGTTATTGATATTTTTTCCTCATTTGTATTGTTTCAGTCAGTGCAATGAAAGAAATAAGCTGCTCGGCTTTATTTTACCCTCCACTTTTGTTTTTGTTTTTTATATATTTAATGAAATCTTTTAATAGTGAACAAAGTTAAAGTAAATTAGCTATTATTTACGGACAAAAAATATTTCAGTAACTCCTGTGCATAAAAAGATCTTTAATGATTACATAATTTGTAAGCTTGTCGTTATATGTACATACACATACATAAAAGTTGATCCAAAAGTTGGGGGACAGTAAATGATAATATTCATTTTAAGATTACATATGTGTACAATTATATTTACTAATACAATTATTACATTAGCAATTAAATTTTATTTTGAACAATAATACAAAAGCCCTTAAATTTTATCGACGTAGCTGCTCAAATTGTTTTCCATCATAATTTACACAGCTTTGAAGTCTCCATCCGACAAACATTTTTGCTCAAGCCTTTTTGAGGGTTAATTTCTTGAAATGCATCTCTTATGCAGTTTTTCTAATCACCGATGCATCGTGGTATTCGGCGATAAACTATGTTCTTGAGTACTCCCCAAAAGAAAAAATCCATTGGGCTAAGGTGTGGTGAACTTGCCAGGCCAATCAATTGGACCTCTTCGTCCAATCTATTTCTCAGGAAATGTTTCCTGAAGGTACCCACGGACTACTCTTGAATATTGTGGAGGGACCCTATTTTGTTGGAAATAAAGGTCATGTAAATTAGGCTGTTGCTGTAACTAGGATACAACTTGATTCATTAGAGTTTCAAGAAACTTATTTCCTGTGACTGATCCATCAAAAAACATTAGTCCTAAGACACCAGAACTAGAAATACTGCCCCCTAACAATGACACCAGGCTGATTTAGTTGTTGCTCTAATGATAAATGCACTTTCTCACCATACCAGTATACACAATTATGTCTGTTATTATGACCGGGTAATTTGGAAGAAGCTTCATCACTCCACATGATGTTATCTAAAATTATTGGATTTTCTTCAATTTCGTTCAGCATAATCTCACTAAATTGCAGTCACCTTTCAGGATTATCCTCCAATAAGCCGTGTATTATAAGCTTTCAAACCAATAGATTTTAGGATTCACATGATAGAAGATCTTGAAATGCTCAATTCCAAAGAGGCACTTCTGGTGGACTTTTTTGGACGCTGAATAAACGTTTCGGCAATAAGTTGCTTATTATCCTCTGCACAGACTCTTGTGGGTCGACCAGTTTTTGAAGCATTAAGAATTGAGCCAGTGGTATAAAATTTGTCTCGGATACAGTAAATGGTTTGTCTCTTTGGGGGTTGAGTACCAAGTGTTTCAACCCTATTTGTTCTAACGGTTTCAGCATTTTGAGATTTAAAATACTCTTTTCACGCCTATTTTCTTTCAATTGTATTTAAATTATTTGCTATTATGGGTTCTCTGAATTATCTACAAAGAAAACAGATTATATTTAATTGTAGTTATAAAATAGTTAATAATGTAGCACAAATAATATAGCTACAATTAACGATACATAAACATGTTCGATAAAATGTCCAGCTACTTTTGGACCATATATATATGATTTGGCTTACACTTTTTATACTTTTTGCCTATTTTTTGTGATAGTATTCATATACAATAACTACTTACTCGATTTTTAGTCTTTTATAAGAAATCGTTTTTAATATAATTTTAAATTAAGCCACAATAATTGAGATATGAATTTTCAATATAATTTCTTTAATGTATTTTAACAGTCTTAGATCTACTAAAAACGTTACGTTTATGTACTTCAAAAATTATCAAATTTTAACTGATTGATTACCCGACTTAAGGTTTTCTTTTCTAAAATTTTATTTTAAAGTTATTATTCAGTAAAAAATCTTTATTTATGTACAGTTAATCAATCAATCATTAGATATGGTGGTTATTTGTACTGTGGTATCATGCCATATTGAACAGAAATGTAAATATCAAATTTCTTATAGAAGTAATATTTTAACTTTTTTAATTTAAGAAAATACTTTATATATAAATGTGTTTTAATAGGTACAGTTGCTTTTAAGTTTAGTTTTATTTACTTTTTTTGAAATCTATCTATAAAAATATTTGTTAGTTTAATTTTTATAAAACATTTTGTTAGTCTAATTTTTCATTTGCTGAATTTCTGTTCGTTTATGGTTTTTGTCTTGGTTTGTACCTTTTATGATAAAGTTATTACTGAAAATGTGAATGCTGTATACGTGAAACACAAGTTTATACACACTTTTCCCATTCTTTAGAATGGGAAAGTTGTAAATTACAATATGTCCACTTTTATTTTTCTATAATTCTTTCTCTAGGTATTTGTTATGCAATTTAAGATTTTTTTTATTTAAACTTGTTGTGATTTTTAGTTTTGAGATTTATATATATATATATATATATATATATATATTCTTATAAATTTAGGGCTTTTTAATTAGAGTATTTTGTGTTTTTTTTAAAATTAGGATAATATTTTTTTCAATTAGTTTTGAATATTTTAATTTCAATTTTGATAAATTTATATTTAAGGTCTTAGTGGTTAAGATGCTTTCAAATACATGGAATGAAATCCAACATCTTTTAGGTATATTATGAACAACCAAAGAGTTTCATATTGAAATATATTAACTTTGTAGCTATCCCTCTACTAACTTCTGTAGTG
>BMAW01078271.1:354200-380658 GCA_019974015.1 Nephila pilipes | reverse complement strand
TATATATATATATATATATATATATATATATATATTAACAGCGAACTTGAAGGTGTCCTTTTACAGAAATACTATGATTTTAAATGAATTTGTATCTGTAATTTATTTATTATAAACTTTATTTATCTTTATCTGTTAATTTTTGAAGTGATTTAAAATAAAATTATTATAAATAAATTATAGTCATATGGAAGTAAAATGTTAATGTTACCAAAAAGAGGCTTCTGCTCGGTATGATCTATGGCATTAAAGCGAGGTTATGGACCTTTAAAGTTAACTTCATCTCATTTATTCACATAATATATTGGTAAAATATAAGTAATAGTGATTATTAAATAGAAACATTGCTGTTGAGTGTAGAGTATTTTTTTCTTAGCATTTATACTGGGCTGGGATTTTTAGAAATTATTTAGCTTAACAACGATACAATTCCGTTGTAATTTTCTTAGAACTTTCGCTATGTCATATTCATATAAATAAGTTTTTTTGAGTAATCGAGTGAACAATATCCCAAAAGGATTTAACACGATTCTTTGCATATGTGCAGATGACACATCGTATTAGCCCAAAACAAAAACCCATTTTAACTGCCAAATTTCTTTAGAAAAAAAATATACCTAGAAGACTGGTTCTCCAGATGGAAAATTGCTCTTAACGCTAATAAAACAGAGGCCATCTTCTTTACCTACAGCAGAACAAGAATAAATCGTGATTATACATCAACCACCAAAACCTTTTTTTTTTTGGTTTTCACCCAATTTTACATAAGAAACTCACGTTTGAGCAACATATCACACAAATAAGAAGACATTCCGAGCTAGAGCGAGTTCTTTTACCCCTTTATTTCCCGGAAGTTTTGAAAATAAGTTCTTTTACCCCTTTATTCGAATTTAAATTTTGAAAATAAGTTGCTTATCTGTATTCTGATTCTTAGATCAATATTAACTTATAATTGTCTGGTATGGTATTTTGCTGCTAAAACAAAATTAAATAAACTGGAAAGAATTCAAAATAACGTAAAACAAATTGTAAACGCGAAATGGTTCATGAGAAATTCAGATATTATTAATGCAATACAATTCCCAACCATCAGAAACACTATTCAAAATTTAACCACTAAATATTTTCATAGTCTCTTAACTATTAACAATAATTATAAACATATATGATTATAATTCAGACACAAATATCAGAAACCCTAAGAATATTTTAATTAATTCCTATTTTTTCATTCATTTTCAAATTTCGATGTTAATGTCCCAGAGACGCTGACACCACCCTTCCTCACCAATCACAGTAAACCCTGAATCTAATCAGAACATGGGTTCTTAGTCCACGCATCTCACACAGATAATTTTTCCCTCAACGATTTCAACCGAGACACTGTTACGAAAATCGACTAATCCATTGACTGGTCGCTAAAGTTAAGCAACACCATCACCCTTAAACACCGCCTACTTCGGGCAAGCTCTCTCTTTCTGTTATAAGTTTCATATTCTGAATCTTAAACACCACTTTTTAAACAATTTTTAAATGCACATTAAGTTCTTAAAGTAAATTGTTTCCTCTTTTTAAAGACCACTATTTTTATACACTTAATTTATATACGCATTCCTGTGAATTGAAGCCGAAGCTCAATCACAAAAGTTCACCAGATACTGAGATTAAGAACCATGAGGCTCATGTGCTTCAAAGTAATTTTTCAACTATGTATGTAAAAAATACCATATCTTTTTCTAGAAAACGCTTAAATATAAGCAAGCAAAAAAAAAAACATCTTTTGTTGTACATTATCTTGCAGATTAAAACAATAGGATCCATGTGTAGTTCGATGTTTGATGCGCAAATTCTCTTACTTTCAGAATATTGAATCCATTTACGTGTTCTAAAAAGATCTCTTTTGTTTAAGTCACAAATGAACTAAAAACTTTTGAGTAGTATTTTGAGGAATTTCAAAAGTTAAATTCACACACATTAGTCTGCATGCTCGTAGGAGGAAAATTTTGGAAATTTGAAAAATTGGATTCCATTTGGCATACAGTTTCCTCAACTGGGTATAGTAAAAAATTCCAAGGTGTTTCATGAGTCAATTGGGTGTAATAAAAGTACCAAGATGTTTCATCATATATGCCAGCGTAAATTCATGTAACTAAAATTTAGCATAGCTCCAATAATCACAGCAACATAATGCATAACAAGTTTCAACTAAGTTTCAGAAATTATTTTTTCTTGTGTCTTACGTTATTTTCTGTCTCTAATCCTAGCCAATATATTCCAAAGGATAATAAACAAAACCAAAAATGTTGTTTAAATAGAATAAATTCAGAAACTGCAGCTTTGTGAATCTAAAATTTCGGTTGTTTTGTTTCTTGTGTAACATGAAAGACATATCACACTGCAATATGAAAATTATTTTTCGTGACTTTAAATGACCGCCACAACTGAGTAGTCATCGCTACAAGCTCGCGGACAGAGTTGAAGGTTTGAGCCTTGTAGAGGTTCTGATGCTATTTAAATCTCGTGGTTCTATATCCTCCAGTTTGCGTGACGTGGAAGTCGAAGTGGCATGTTTCAGCTCAGATGTCGTCCTCGTCGCTTGATTGAATCTCAAGATTAGGAGGTTCGTCGATAACAACCCTTGTGTGGTTTCTAAGTTTGACGTTTCTAACCAATTAAGCAATCATGGATTTAAAACTTTTATGAATAAAAGCACCATATATATGTATTAACAAAGCAATCATAATTATTACAATATTTTCATTAAATTTTAATAAATCAATATAAAATGTATTAATACTTCTACATTAAGTTTAAAAATAAAAATATAGGAAGTCGTCCTTAAATAAATTCTGCCTGAGAATGTTCTTCAAAAAGTGCTTATTATGTATTGCTCAGTATGTAAACAATGATTAAATATTTATCCCTGTATTTAATTTTGAGTTATTTTGTCTTGGCCTGGTGTAAAATATATTCCACGATCTTTTGCCGTGGTTACTTTAACAAAGTTCTGGAGCATATTAAAGTATGGATTACTTTCCTTAATGTGTGTCTCAGAAAGCATAAATATTGAACGATATTTAGAAATCTCTAACCGTATCATTTCAAAGTCATGCATCTTTAAACAAATGATTTAGCGGAAGCTTATGGCGCCCCCATGAGGATAAAAATGTTATGAAACTCAAACAGTTTTGAAAGGAGGGCTGAATTTACAAGCAAATGCTCTTTAAATAGAACACTTAGATATTCCTAAATTTCTAAATATCCTATTCAAATTTCAGAGACGAAATCAATAAATCATGAAAGGTTAAATCAAATGTAGAATCTCGCTTGGTTGAGTTTGAAATTTAAATAAAGGAAGCATTTCGCGCGATTTGGAATTGAATTTAACGATATTTCTCATATCGAGTCTAAAATGAGTTTTAATGATTCTTTCGATGCAATTTAAAGTATACTGCACTGTTATTGAGAAAATAAAATTCACATTTTTCGTAATAAATTTACATTGAAATACTGAAGTATCTATTTTCCTGCAAGGTGAAATAAATTTAGTGATGCAATTTTGGACAACAACAGGGCTTACAATACAGAATGTAGTCTGTAATGGTTTGCAAAATTTGTTAATTAATTTAATTATTAATATACAAAGATCGAAGTTTAGGAAGAAATAAAAAAAAGATTGTATGCTTAATTCTGTAAATAATTGCAGTATATCACAAAATATTTTCTAAAATTCTTGTTGAAAGACGTTTTCCCACGTATATGTACCAAGAAATACAACTATGAACAAATTCGAAATACATATAATATCAGCGCACCATATCAGTTTAAGGCTACACAGTACCCTAAAAATGACAAATTTATCGAAAAATTTTTTTTTGCATTTTCCTGTAGCCCATACATTTGGGAATCTTGGCCCAAAATTTTAGATCTATTAACCAATTAGTTTTTAAGATATTTGAAGTTTTCTGAGCATTGTCAGTCACTATTTTTGACAGCTGAGGGGGGCGTGGTTAGTTTCGGTTTCATTTTAAAGCATTTTTCCATTCTTAAATTTAATTAATTACTGATATTTTTTAAATAATATCGATACTTGCAGAGAAGTAGATATTAACTTCAACTTTCACTACTAAAATCATTTATGTTTGTTTATATTTTGAGTTCTTGATGTGCTTATAGTTACTTAGCCAAAATTGATAAGAAAAGGTATTTCTCAAGACCAATATTCATTCTGCATATAATTTATATAAGTTAAAAGCTATTTTAAATTGTTTAAGTGAAGTTTTTTCTGTTGAAAAAATGCCACGGACAAAACTTTCGCAGCTTGAGAAGAGAATCAACACTTCTAAGAGATGGAGTACTGCTGATAATGACAATGCTAAAAACCTGCTTTAGTGGATATAACTACAAAACTTCAGAATACAAATGTCTTTAATACTTCTGCTGCTTATAAAAGTATCTTTCAAATTACATTATAGTGGATACTGAATGTTTGTTTACAGATAATTTTGGAAAATTTTTAAGCAATATTTGCCATAGTGTATCTTTAAAACTTTGCTATGGTCAAAGAAATAGATTTGCATATAAAGTGAATGTTGTATGTGTTAATTGTGACCAAACCTAGAGTGAAACATGTTCATAACAATTAATTGATGCTATATTACATCAAATGTTAGCAAGCATCATTTTTTTAATGTTCCATTTGATGTAAATATGAGATTAGTGCAAGGTATGTTAAGTTTGTGACTTGGCTACTCATCGTTGGAAAAATTCTGCATGCATATGAATTGAAATATAATGTTTAGTAAAACTTAAAAGACATTATGAGCCAAAAGTTCTGATTGGACATCTTGTTGGGTCAAATCAGCCGTTGCTTTATATTCGTAAAGATGTCATTGAGGCGTAGGGCTCAAGGAATGATAAAGATATAGTCGGTATTGGAATGTCATATGATGGAAGCTGGTTGACAAGAGAACATACGTCAACGTCAAATATCGGAATAGGATATGTTATCGACTTGCTGACTGACTTTGTGATAGACTACGAAGTAATGTCAAAGCGACGTGGAGAATGTGAACAGACTAAATTTGAGCTTGGAGAAGAAAGTGCTGAATTTCGTATTTGGTACAAAGGACAACAAAATGTTTGTAGTACAACACATGTCGGATCATCTAGTGCAATGGAAGTAAATGCAGCTGTGAAATTATGGGAAAGATCTGAGAGTATTAGTTTCCGGGACACAATCTTGCTCTTTGACTCTTGGTGTTTTTACCAGTTATCATTAGCACGTGGAAAAAAATCAGGTATTCACAAAGATTGGGTAAAAATAACAATCAACGAAGAATATTTGCCCAAAATCTTGCCTATTTATCAACGATTAGCATCAACTGAATTATTAAGCACATGTGTCAGAGGTTTGACACACAATTCTAATGAAGCATTACATTCGATGATATGGGACAAATATTCCAAAAAAAATACAGCTTCTAGGAGTCGTGTTGATTGCCATGTCGAGTGCAATACCTGAATTTATTGTTGGAACATTAAAAGCTCTAAAAACATTTCAGGATGCTAATTGAATTTGTAACAAGTTTATCATCAGAACATTTAGTGTACTTTACTCATTATAGGAGAACCTATTTCAGAAAGAAAAGGAAATCTGCAAATTTTAAAGTTGCGCAGGAAAAAATAAAACTTGCTAAATTGCGTCGACTTAAAATTCAGAAAAAATTAGGTGCTATGTACAAACCTAGTAGTTTTTAACTTTTTTTAAACTTTTATTTATATCATTATTATTTTTTATAAGTGTATTGTGTTTTAAAACTTTTGTGAAATTATTATGTTAACTTTAAGCTGAATTATCTGTCATCGTAAAAAATGCTATATCGATATTTTGCAAAAACATATTTTGAATAAATAAAAATATTTGCCATAATATTTAATTAAAGTAGTGTTTTCATATATTATATAAGTAGTTAAATAATATATTAAAAATTTAGATCTTTGCAAGTATTATTAGTTTTTGTTTTATGCCTTTAAAAACTTTAAATGCATTTTTCTCAGACTTTTATTTTTGAAGATGTAAGTGTTTTCTAATCCCTAAGGCTTTTTTTCTGTTCAAGATAGAGTCTTGAAATTTTTTATACATACTGAGATATATGTGTTCTATAAAAGTTAGTATGGATTTAGGTCTGGGATCCCTAGTTATTTTTTTAAAAAATATTAAAGTTAATATTTTAAAAATTTTCCTGTTTTTTCCAGGTTTAGCTAGAAAAATAATTATTAAAAATCAACAAGGGAACAGATTTTCAAATCCATACTAACTTTTGTTTGCAATAATGTATGAAATATAAATCACTCAAAATAATTAAAAAATTTCAAAAATTGTGTATTTTATAAGGGTTTATAAAAACTTCAAAATTTTTAAATTTTTTTAAATTTTAAAATAAGGACTAGTTAAATTGACTTTTTATTTTCAGAATCAGTTTAATAATATAGTATGAAAACAATACATAAGTTACTTTTAATATTACTGTCTCCAAAAAAAATTTTTGAAAAAGAGTACCGTGTAGCCTTAATTAAATATAACTATTTTTTACAGACGACAAGATTATATAAATTTCCACACTACAACAATTTTGACTTTACGTGATCCAATCAGCTTAATACTGAAGAAGAATAAAATAATAAATCATTTTACATATGCAAAAAAAAAAAAAAAGAAAAAAATTGTATATCATTATAATTTCGTATGTACATTATTTAAATTATTTTTTTATTTAAAACAACTTTTTAGAAAACTAGGGAACAACATGATTATTATCATAATTTATTATTATCTATATATTGATTTATATATTTTATAATAATAAAACAAAAACAAATTCTATAACACAGCTATTTTTCTTAAAAAAAATGGTAATCGGTGTTTACTACTTCACTTACTTCCAAATCAATAATCATTGAACATTTTTAATGCAGTTAGAAATACTATTAGAAGACAATCACACACTTCTCATCTGATCTATTAAAAGTTCAATGAAACGATACTTCATCTATGTCAGTATTTATAGATTATTGATTTTTTTCCTTACAAAGAATAAAGTAATAGATTTTTATTTCATATTACAGTTTATTTCATTACACAATTATCTTCTTCATTTCTCTTTATGTGTATAGATGTGAATGCTATTCACAATGACACAATACTTAACGCTAATATTAAATATCATCTGACGCCAAATCTAAAGCACCCGTACAGTTAGCTTGGCCATCACATAGAAGTGAATATTAATTTATCATTTTGATTGGTGCTTATTAAGTATTAACAAATCCAGGAGTCGAATTGAAAACCATCTCCAATAATCTGGTTGCAATTTGGTCCAGACGGCGCCTGAATCCATCAGGCCATAGCTGATTCGTAAACTGGTGACATTCAGTTGGCCAATCACCATTCGCTTTGTTGCATATTTAACCCTATTATTCCTCTAAATACCACCTATACAGCTTTCTATTCCATACATCTCATCAATATCTCTACCATTTGAATTTCAGACTCAGCAAAAGATAAAGTACTGTATGTAATAATTCGATTATTTAGTATTAATTCAAGGCATAATGTATTCAATGTATTTGTGCTTTCAATTTCTAATATTTTCATGTTTAAAATGTATTTTTAGAAGAGATGATGCGCAGAAAAGTATTTTTTTCCCTTTTTAAAATAAATTTAAAATATTAAATCGTTTTTAATATGTTTAATTTTCTTACTTATACAATTTATTTATACTTTTTATATCCCTTCGTTGAATTCATAAATATTAAATCATATTATTATGAAGCTAAACATAGCCCATTACTTAATTAACAAAATAGCTTTTTAAGACATTTGATTATCACTTCGTACGAGTATTTATAATAATTATGCAAGATACTTTTAAATTTCTATATGATCGTAAACATGGTAAAAAAATGGTTTCTAAACTACAGCAATTATTTTACTATTTTTAAAAATGTATCTTTATCGGTGGTTTTTTTTTATTTTTCGACATTTTAGATTTGCTTTTCTTAAGTAGATGAAACACAATTTCAATCTTAGAAAAAGAATTGCATTTATTATAATCAAATTTAACCTTAACAGTCTCTAAGTGTAATGTAGTTTGAGTTAAAATGCAATGTTTCAGGGGATGTAGACAAAGAAAAATAAATTGAACTATCTGTAAATTAAAGGACAGGGTGAAATAGGCGTGTCCTCAACTTGTTTAACTAGCTGTCAACATATAACAGAGAATAGGCGGGGTGCCTCGTTATTCAAACATACCTCCATCCTTATACCCGATCAAATTAGGATGGGCCTTTTCACCAACGGGTTAAGGACATTATTACTTGTTAGCTACAGCTTTAAATTGAGCTATAACTAGATTTTGAAATTACTAGCAGCTCAACTTATAATTTATATTTCAAGCCATTGCCATCTTAAAGTGCATAGGAAAGGCTCGTTATAACAATCTTAGTAATAAATTATTTATCATTAGTTATCTTTATGATAATAAAAAACGAATTATAAGACATTCAGTGAGGAAACATATATAAAAAATATAATTAATACATTTTATATGCATTACTAAATATTGTTAAAAAGCTGTTAAATAAAGATGCATTAAAATTTCTTTCGAATTAATATTTGATCCTCATGTCAGTGACTTTCGATCATGTCAGTGATTGACATGAAATTGAATAAGTCAATTCGATGACTTTCTTTAGGCCGCTCCTCATGTCAGTGCTGAAATAAATGTTTAATGACTTTAATTAAAATGCATAATTGAAGCATTTTCTTTATTCTGAGTTAATTTATTGTGCAGAAATACTTAAAAATAAATTCAAAATATTATTGAAACAATTTGGCATGATTATTCCTAAGCATGAGAAAAAGGAAGGTAGCCTTTTGAAGAATGAGTTCGAAAAAATTTCAGACTTACATTTTTTTTTTTCTCATTTTATTATCTTTTTATTTGATTTCTAAACTTCTATTTATGCATTTATTTATATATTTATATTTTATTAACTTATATTTATTGACTTATGTTTATATTTTATTTATTTATTTTTATATATTATTTATTTACAGAGATTTTATTTAATTATTTACATGCATTTTATTTAATTATTTATTTACATTATTATTTTTTTTATGTTTTCATTTTATTTATTTACATTTAATTTTATTAATTAATGAATTAATTTACATTTAATTTTGTTTATTTATTTATTTTGTACTCGGTACTGGTCTTCATCTCTGGAATTTTCAAATATTTATTTTTATCTATAAAATATAATGATATGTCAATGAATAGGTCAAAATTAGATTATAAATTTTATGTGTTAATTTTTATCCCATCTAGAGATTTTCAAGAGACCATTTGTGATTTATTGAAACATTTTTTAAAATCAATGTTCCTTTAAAAAAATCTTCATTCATAAATATTAACTAGTTAAAAATAATAGAAGAGTACATCACGTTTGTATCAAAAGTAACAAATAGCATTTGTAAAATGCAATTGTATTATTATGTTATTGTAGTAATAACCAGAGCATTCATTGAAAACTATATTATACGAAACTGAATTAATGTTAGAATTTATGTATAATTTTGTATATATGGATATATTAGAGGAGTTACTATTGTAATTCAAAATATTATAAAAAATCAGTTTCTGGTAAGGAGGAATGTGCATTATACATTGTAGAAGCATTCAGAGCTGTTATGACACAATTATATAAGAGATCCTTATTATCATGTTTGTAAGTAAGCTTCTTCACTCGTGCGATATATATATATATATATATATATAATCTAAAAATAGATGTAGGAATGTGAACAAAGTATTATTGTATTTTAGAATAATTTAATACTATTTATTATTTTATGAATTTTACCGCTATTTTTAAGATTATGTGAGGGTATGAAATGTAAATTTGAAAAGGTTAAATTATAATAAATATTTTATTTTCTAAATTAAGTTCTCTTTCTTTTTTGAATGTGATATATATGTTTTTTTTTTTTTTTTTTTTGGGGGGGGGGGGGCAATTAGCTAGATTCAAATTTGTTTTTGGTGTTAAGCATTTAGCTACAAAGTAATTTGCTGAATAAAGGGGTATGGATCCATAAAACATGTTTAACCATGTATGCCTGACCAAAATTAGACATAGTATTTCAAATTACTTCATTTTGATCTTGTCCTTCTTAGTTCTCTTTCCAAAGTTTGTTTTACACTATTAAAATAATGTTTGATATATATGTACATGTGTGTGTGGTTATAAATCAGTTTAGCATCTTCCATTTTATTTCAGTTTCAAAACGCGAAACATTTTATTCCTCTCTTAAAAGTATTAAATTCGTCTTCGGAGTAGTTTGAGTGTTAGTACAACACGAACTCCATTTTTTGCGACTAAACAAAAATGTTCGGGGATTTTCACATTTCCATCTCTGCCTCATAAGCGGTCTGTGCGATTTTACGCTGTCATTCCTCTCGCTGTGTGAGCCACGCCAACACGGGTAGTTCTTTTGTCATGGCATGTGGACAATACCAATTGATAAAAAGGTCTAAAATCATATAATAAACAAAATTATTATTGACTACTTCCTTCCTTAAGCCAACAACAACTTTAACATCACCACGATGTTAGATACGTAGGCAGGATAATATATATATATGTGTGTGTGTGTGTGTGTGTGTAAGAGAGAGAGCGTAATTTGATATTTAAATGTAATCAAACACCGATATATAACAATCATAAACAAGATAAGATATAATCTTAATAATTAGAAAGTAACACAATATGAAAAAATCATTATTGTTCCATTCAATCCATATAAATATACAATTGAAACATTGTAAACAAAAAAATGAAATAAAACAAAAATGAAAATATAATTATGAAAGAAAAACATTATGCACTATATGAGTTTCTAAAAGATATTAAATTAAACGAAATATTAAAATGACAAATACCAAAATTACAAAAATATTCCCACCAATATTATATTATAAAGTACGTTTATAAAATCAAAGATACAATCAAACAGATATCAACAACAAACAAACCAATGATTATATATCACTTTAAAATCATTTAAAAATCAGGCAACCAAGTAGACCCTGAGATATATAAATATCTCAAAACATAAGATGAATAAAGAACCAATAACTATATCTTATAGTAACACAAAATACTACATTACAAAAAAACTTACTAGATTATAACAACTAGCGATGACATTGAGCTAGCAGGGTTGACAAATTATCCACTCTAAAAAAAATGATTAGGCAAATTATAGCAATGCTACCTACCAAATAAATATTGAATGGAACTAAATGAAGCCATGAATAACGAAGAAACAAAAAATTCTTTTGGAACAAAATTATATATATATGCGTGTGTGTTTGTCTTATGTGCAGTTTCTTTACTCTCTATATCTACATAATAATTACAATTTTCGTGTAACATTGACTTTCCTGACAAATCCATAAAATAAGATAATTTATTTCTATGTCAATTATTACTTGAAAACGAATATAACTTTATATATCTAAATTAAACTATTACACATAAAAAAATTACAAATTATCATAATTTTGTGTCAAATTAAGAACAACAAATGTAATTTCAGACATTAGATAATTCGTCTTTTGTAAATTTAAGATTAGAGGCTAATATTGTGTTCTTATGTATAAAGTAAAATTACTATATTACTAACAGCAAGTTTTTTTTCTGATAAATAATATAATGTTTGAGAATTTGAAATTAATTTTGGAATTTTTAAATTTATTTTCAAATGAATTTTTAATGCCTTATCAAATTATGGATTTGAATTACTATTTACTTCAAAGATAATTTAGTATGGGTATCAAATTTAATATCGAAATCCTCTGGAGCTTGTTAATTACTCTGACAGTTTTAATTAACATTTTTCTTGTATTTTTTTTGCGAAAAAAAGAGATATTGATCGTAATTACTTAAGCAACTACGGAGAAAGGAAGAAAAACATTGCACGAAAGGTAACATGTGAAGTTTATTTATTTTTTGGTATCTTTAGTGTCTACTTAAATCTCAAATAAGATCAATAAAAGTGTGAAAGAATAATTTTATAATTTTATGTAAAATTTTGCTTTTTTTTTTCTCAAATATGAAAGTATTTCAAATTTTAAAATGATTATCATATGCAATAATCAAACGTATACAAAAAATATAAGAACTAATTGCCATAAAAATTATTCCAAAAATTCTATTTAAAATTGTGAATTAAATAAAAAAAATGTTCAATGATATTTCCTTTCTTGGTAAAAAAAGCGCTGCAATTTAAATACACTATTATTTTTTTTTAAGAAATGGTAGTTACGAAAAACAAACAAAACAAAACCAATTCGATACCTGTTTTAAAGTGTTATTTTAAAATAAACAAATTTATTTCGCATACCTCATATAAAATATAATAGTATGCTTTATATATATATATATATATATATATATATATATATATATATAATTGGGAATATAAATAAACTGTAACAATTCTGTAATTTCTATTAATAAATGTTACAAAATACAAAAAAAATTCTACTTGAAACAAATTATTTTTGTATCACACACATGCTTATACAAATTCTAACATATAATACAATTTTGTATAGGATTTATTCCGTGAATATATATATATATATATATATATATATATATGAATATAGCATATATTTGTTTAACACATTTCATTTTACTGCAGACACACCGATTTTAATCGTCTGAAACCTACCGAGGATTCAGTTTATAGTAATAAATTTCATTCAATAATTTTTATCGAAATATAATTCAAAATAATTTATAGCTATGCATCAAAAAATTAATTGTTCTATTTAGTGTTCAAGTATAAAAGTTAGTAAACAATTAAACATAAATAAATAAGCCTGTGAATTGTCATTCCACGAGAGGAATAGTAGTTATAGTTAATAATGTCGTATAAACCAACGATTTTATAAGGTTTCTGTAGCAGATGAAGTACTAAAATTTCGAATATTTTTTTGTTTAGGATACGCGATGAATACGATAAGATTATAGTTTTCGTAAGACGAACTCATTAAAGTATTAGAATTTCCTTTTTAGAATCTTACAAAATGAAAACTACTTATATATATAAGGAAAATATACGATCTTTCATGAATATAGACGTGAAAAGGATAAATGTTTCAAATTGTTTTGTATATTTCAATTTAGAATACGTTCGTATTCTAAATTTACGAGTCATTCGATCCATTATACAAAACGTCTTCTGAAGCGTGGTCTGTTGAGAGTCATATTTAACAGATTAAAAAAATTGAATAGGTAATACTATATTTGTTTGTAAATGTATTAGGTATCATGATGAGATTTTGATGTGTATAACACTTTCATTTAAAATTATTAAAATATTATTTGTTATAATATGTATTTATTTTTAAATGCACTTGTTTTGAATCATTTTTGCATTTCTGGTAAGATAGAATGTCAGGAATTCTCGAGGGCATTGTCGACAGCAGATATTTATTTATATTTGTATGAATTATAATAGAACAATGGAATAAAAATATTCTAATATAAATACGACTCGAAGAAATGTTAAAAAAGTAGAAGTATGGTTCACACAAACAGTGCATCAATACTAGAAAGCCCAACATGTTTTAACCCTTTTTATAATGAATGAACCTTCCTTTTTTTTCATCAAAATACCCCAATTTTCTCACTGCATGCAAATAGTAACCACCACTGGGAATACTGAACCGCTTTGTTCGTTTAACAAGCTTAGCGTCATGTGTTAAAAAAATGAACATTTAGGGGTAAGGAAGGGACGTAGATGCGTCACGCGATATGACCGTTATCAGACGATTTTATTCACGAAATAGTAATTACATCTACACCAAGAAAAAGACTTGTTTAACCGGTTGATGTGTTGTTGTGCATTGTCCATAATGATCTATGATTGTATAACATTTGGCTGCTGAGGAAATTTGAGTTAAAAATAAGTTATTTTGTATAATAAATGTTCTATAATTACTTTTATGTAAATAAATTCCAATAACATCTAGTAGAGCAATCAGTATAGTAAGATAAGGTTTCTTGGTGGCACGCAAATTCAGAATGGTATATTCAGATGATAATTTTGTTAGAATGTTAGTTATTCTTGCTATGTAAATGGTTGAAACATTTCATGATAGCTTGAGCTGTAAATTTGCGTGATTTAATGTTACTTGCTTATGCTCAATGCTAATTTACGTTTGTAGGTAATTTCTGATTTCTTACATCGTTTATTTTTTTTTTATTTGATTTAATAGTTAAAATGACGAGAAAAAAAGTTCTGTACTCATGTTTATTGAAATCTACATTATTTTGGGAGTATGTGTTTTATCGTTTGAGTGAATGTTTGATTTTGAAAATAATTTGCTAAGCCATCTAGACTTATTTATTTCACTCAATATATTTTAAATATTTTAGTAGTTTGAAATTTTCATCGAAAGTAAAGAAATTATCCCGATTTATTAATCTATTATGAACAATCATTTTTTATTTTGCAAATATTCTATTCAATACCTTGCACCTATGAAATAAAAATGTAATTGACTTCAAAATAAAAATGGAACAATGCGTTTTCCCCAGGTACCTTATATAAGAAACGTTTTCTGACTACTTTGGTTCTACCTATGAATTTAATATATTCTATATTCCTAAAATAATTTAAGCTCAAGTATTCTCATGAAATTTGTTGAGTAAATTCTTTCAATTCAAATTTCTAATCATTCATTTATGTATATTGAAATGTAAAGTTTTTGTATATATTTTGTAAAATTTTTTAAATCGATGGTTCTCTGGCTGCAGTGGATGTACTCATAAATCTATTTAAAGAGCTTTTAAGTGAATACTAGCTATTGGAGGCGATTATAGGCAACTACATCTTTCCTACTTTATTTTTTTGGAAAATTAACTGTTATTTTATTTTAGTCGTCTAAAAGTAGGAATTATAAACAAAAACATTGTTATCAAAACTTTGTTAGATTCATGCATCGCGACCAACCGTTTCGTAAAATACTGGAGACCCACGGATTAGGGAAACATGATCTATGAGAAAGGATTGTGATGGAGGATGAATGTGTGGAAATCAATGTCATTCGAAAATAAAGCCACTTAACATCATTTTAAAACAAAGAGAATAAACATATGACGTTGAGTAATTTAGTTAACATTACATATATTTCTTTCTAAAATATAATTAGTTGTATTGCTTTTAGATGTAGTTAAATATTTTTAAATACAAGGAATCTTATAAGTGTATTTTTTAAAAATTTTCTTTGCTTATTTTACTGTATAAAGGTGCATAAAAAAAGCCTTGAAAAACGAATCGGTTGGAATTTGGCGCAATATCAATTTTTTGGTGTTTATTTTAAGCATCCCATTTTTTTTAATGAAATTATCATTGATCTCTTTTGATTTCAAGAAAGACTTTTATTTAATCATAATATATGTATGATATTGTTCCTTAGAAGAAAGTTGTATTGTACAGTATACCAGTCAAAATTTCAAACAAAAAATACTATTGAACACTAGTATTAAAACTAAATCATAGTAAAGATGGCAAAAAAGTTTACTTTTACTTGTCGGCCAAAATTCATTCAGATATAATCAAAACTTACCATTTTGTAGCTAAATTGTTAAATTTAATGTGTGTGTATCTTTTATAAACTCTTAGTTGAGTTTAAATTCTCCCCACCCTACTTGAAATTCTCAATCACAGATAGTGTTTCAAAAAAGTAAAGATTTACAATGTAAGAATCATGTTGAATGTTTCGTCCAGATTTTAAAATATTGCTATCTGATGGAAAATTATCTTGAGGTTATTTCAGACCTTTATCCATTGTCAAAGAGTTCTCTAGGAAATTGATTGCGAATCCTCAACTTACGATATAAATCAAATTATTCTATCATATGGATAGGTGTATGAAGATGTTTCAAAATGTTCCCGTTTCTGACGACGGTATTTCTAAGGAACTCTGATTTTATCATTATGTACTGCTCTCTATTAAACTCTATTAAATGGTGCCAAAGTAAGTTTGACACTGATTCTTGTGATAATTTTGATTCTCAGCCATTTGATGCTGGATGATTGCTACTATGTCGAGATGACACTGTCATTTCATCATCGATGAGGTGAGGATTCATTTTTATATATAGGGAACCAAATAGTAATCAAATCAATGGATTGGGTCCGACGAATCTTCTCTAAAGAAGGTGAAGAGGTCTCATATTTTGGGAAATTTATGGGGACATTAGGGATATAAAATGTGCCAGAATCATGGGTTTCTTTAAAAAAAAAATCAATGGACAATACTGCTCCATTGATTGTTTCTCCTTTTCTAGTTATGCCATTTTCTTTTCCTAACACACGTACTTTTTGAACATCCCTAGTACTTCTCTACTTAAGTATCACAATTGCAACTAATTTGTTTATTTTAAATTAGAGATTTGTAACATTTTACTAAGGTGATTAATAAAATATGTTCCATTACATATAAAGCTGATCGTTACATACATAAATCTAAAAGTATCATGGTAAGTCGCAATCCTCATCAAGAGGCGAATGAGTTACATCAAAAACGATAATCTCTTTAAATTTATTACAAAATTTTTTTTTTATGTGTTTTATAATATTTATCACATTAACAAAAACTGTATTCCAACTATTGCAAAGGGTTTTGATAATATAATAAATTAATAACATTTGGAATAAATTAGCAATACATTTATTCATAATAATTAACCAAAAATAATAAATGCAGAGCATTATTGAAATTTTTCATTCAACAAATGGAATATTTACTCCTTCTGTAGGAAAAACGTGTTTGTTTACTAAAATATTAAACAAGAGTTTCGTGAACAGGAAAGCAAACAAGTGAAATGAAACTGATTTCACTACCGTTAGTTGCTTTATTTCCAAAAAAAAAAAATTAAATTAAGTTCTGACAGAATACTTTCCTCTAAATAAAATTTATCGTTTCCTTAGGGACCGGAACTCAAATTATACGCGGGGTTTCATGCTGTCATTTAAATTAATGTGACTTTTGTTTTAAAAAGGATACTTTGAATTTTAGCGAAGGAAATGAAATAGGCAAACGTATTTCGATTCTCTGTATAAGCTCATGAAATTACAAACACAAAGGAATTCCTTCGTTTCCATCAACCGAAAAAATAACTAAAAATATTTATATTTGAAAAAGAAGTGTCAATTTATTGTTTTAATAATCAAAAGCTTTCTTGAGCTTTCGGTCTTTAGTAGTCGTATTGAAATGAGCCATTTAGTTATTTAGAATTAAACACTTGTAAAATCTATTAGATATTTTGTCTTTTTTGAAGAACGCTGATGGTTCTATAGAATTTAAAGTTGCATAAATACTTTCTATAAAAAGAATTCAAGACAAGTACTCGTATCAGTTGAAAATAACTTCGTAAAACTATACGGGTAAAAGGGATTTTCGCAAACAATTTATATATAAATATGCGTGTGTATGTGTGTGGGGGGGAGTGTATGTGTGCGTAAATGTAAATTTATATTAAATTGAGTAACACAATTTTTTTTATAATTGACAACTGAACCATTTAGAAATAAGTTATAAACCAATATATATAATCCAAAGGAAACTATAGAAAACTCAAAAGCATTAAAAATATATTTAGAAAAAAAATTCACTGCCAAATTAATCCTTAAAAACAAAAACTAAAGTAACAATGGGACAAAAATGTATCTAAAAATACAAAAATAAACTAAAAGGAAAGATATTTTCCCATGTACATAATGTTTCAGAAAACAGCAAATATGGTGTACGAAACAAGTACAAAAAACAGCAATTATTCGGACATTAACTTCGAAATGTACTTTGAATTAAAAAAAAAAAAAAAAGAACGATGCACATTTTGAAAACATATCAATTCAAAATCTCAAATCAATTAAATCCTTCAAAATGCATAAAAAGAGGTAAAAAACAGATTAGAAATTTATGAAGCAAAACTTTTTTCAAGCGATAAGAATAACTAACTCTAGCTGTTGCCAAAATGCTATCACTAAATTCTACAATCAATAATCAACTATCTAAATCTTGCGCATAACTTACAAGAATCTTTAATGTTACAGATACTACTAATAAAAAACTAAAAAAAAATATTAAAATTCTTAATAAAAACAGAAAAAAATCCTACAAGTTCAAAATTTCATTAAATTAAATCCTAAAAAAGCTATAATTACAAACATTAAAAATTGAATGAAATTCAAAAGTTAGTAAAACCACTTACCAAAATATCGTTTTCGTAGAATCGCGGGTTTGAGTCTTGATACCACAAAAGACCCGCCATGTAGCCGGGGCTGGTGCACGTTAAATCTTTCGGGGCCCGAAGCCCTCCTGTTGGTGTGTCGTCCTCGTCACTTGACCGAAGTTGTAAATTGCGAGGTCCGTCGCCAATAGCCCTCGCTTTTCTTCTGGTGCCTAAAATGCAAAATATTCCTTAACTATTTGAATGCTAAGCATTATTAAGAAATTTAGTTGAAGAAAAAACTTCAGTTAATTATGTGTATGTTTCTATGTATCTAATTTATTATATTATGTTGTTTAAAACCTCATGGAAAATTTATATAAATGAAAACTGTAGGAGATATTCAAATTTATTAAGTATAAGCTTTCGTATGTGCATTGATATTGAAATATGTGCTTCAATTTTTGTTTCTTGAGTTGAAAGTATTGAAAAATATTCACATATATATACATAATTTTTTCCATTGATAAAATTGAAAAAAATTACACATTTAAAAAGCTGAAAGTATATTCATTTAGTGTCTTCTCAATATTCTCTTTAATTGAAAATAAGATTAAATTACTATATCATATTTAGTCCCCTTTTCTAATACCTTCATTCACTCGTACGCTGTCATAGAATATGCGCAGCAATCTTTTTATGTACATGCTAATAGATATTAAATATTCAACAATAGCCATGGTCATTTCTTTACAAAAATGGAAAAGAGATATAAAGCTTTGAAAACCAATTGTTCTAAAAGAAGTTTTTTTTTTTTTTTTTTTTAAATATCTGTAGTTTAATTATTCTCGCAGAGAGTTGAAAATGTTTAATGCACTGAAAGTATCTGTATGTACAAATTAAAGGCAATAATCGCATTTACAAAGCCTATTTGATACTTTTTTTCCTTCACCGAGTCAATCTGTATTTGCAATTCCACTAATGGAACTCTAATTTGACTCAATTAATCAACTGTCTAGATGCAATAAATATCCTTTAAGAACAAAGTGTGTATATAAAGATATAGCACTTAAGATTCGATAATAAAGTGCGGAAATCCACAAAAAAATTAGTAAATTTCGTGTATTTAAGCGACTGCGATAATTTGGAACTCATTCGATGCTAATAAAATAGGATTGTTTGTCACAGTTTAATTACTTACGATGCTGGGGAAATGAGATTGTTTCATTGGATACCAAATGATGGAAAACAATCGCCTTGTCTTCTAATATCCATTATCCTTTTAAGCAATATCTCCCGAAGTGTAAGTCTTTTAAGTTGTTTTCACAAAAGTTAGGGTGAATTGAGTTTATATTTTGTTCATATAAATTAAAATAACGTAAGGAATTCTAAGAGTTCTAGATCTTTGTGATATCCGAATTTGAAGGTAAAACTTTTAGTTAATCCGAATTTGTTTCGTGATTCAATTTTGTCATGGATTTGCGAACAATGCTTTTTCTTTTCATTTTAGTTTCCTACGGGTAATGAAATCACATGCTATTCATGCAGTAACACATAACACATTTAAATACTACTTGTAAGAGAATATTTTTAACAAAAGAAAACTTTCGGAAATATTTAACAATCAAACCGTTAATTCTAAGTATTTGGGTATAATGTTAATATTTTTTCTGAAATTTCAAACAATCAGTTTAGAGAAAGTTTTGATTACTACTTGTATATATTAATTCATTGAAATTTTTACTTCTTTCCAATATTTTGAATGACCTTTTTGTTAGTTTGTTCGGCATCAGATTTGATTCTTCATAAAGTAGTAAATAAAAAATCTTATAAAGCATTGTAAAATATCTCACCAATAATTTAACAAGATTTTAAACATTAGTATTTTCTGAACGGTATACAAGTACAAAATTTCTTGACAAAGCAGTACAATACTTTTTTAAACAAATTATACATTTGATTTATTTAAATAATTTATTTATTAAATATTTTTCATTTCAATCAAAGTTTCCCACATTCTCAGACAAGTAATGTCTCTTTTTGGCCTACTTCATTGTTTTTTAACAGAATCATTTAGAAAGTTCCCTATATTTTGTTACTCATTACTTAGAAAAAGAGTTTAAAGTTTAAATATTTCTTTTCTTGATTTAGAAAAAAATTAAATGTAAGTTGTACAGTACAATCTTTGCAAACTAGATTGCTAAATATATTAAATTGTACTAAAAGTAACATCTGTACATAATATTCATCTTTTATATAAATACATTTCAGATAAATATAATTTCAACGATCTGTAAATGTGCATAATTCTCTAACTCGTTTCTAACTGAAAGAATCAAAAACTGAAATTTTGATTATCTGATTTGCTTCATTTTTGAACAAATGTAGTCCGCTATTTTAATCAATTCACAATCAAATATTTTATTTCATTTTATATATCCAAACATTTCGATTCTCTCATTTCTAAATGCATAATTCAAATCAGCACTATCCGAAGTACTGCCACCCCTTTCCCTTTTTACATTGCCAACCGAAACTCAACGCTGAAGCAATAATAAATATTTCCTTGCTCCAGTACATTAAGAACGGAAAAATTAAGCATTCGCAATCCCTTTTGCCCCATCGCACGGGTAAAATAAATATAGCCTATAATGTACGGAGACCATTAAAAGAGGGAAAGCCCTTCTTTGTTCTTCGGGAGGGGGGAAGGGTATAACGCAAGGAGTGAAAATGCGGCGGCACATTCTGCTAATTATTGAAATTCGAGACTGCTGATCATTCAGCTGCTGTAGATTAGGGGGGTGAACGGTGGTGCTCCCACATTCGTGCAATGGTTGTGGGAGAATCCATTATAAATGAGAAACATGCAAATTGAAACTTTGGTCTGTAGCTGAGCCGACAGCATCATTTATTCAAGTGAGTTCCCCGAAATATAATATTTTCGGACGGAATTAGTTTTTGCATATTTTGATTTTTTTTTTGAAACTTTCTTTCTATATGTTCTTCCCTTTTCATTTTGCATGTCCTTTTACCTCTAGCTGGATGAAATGTCGTCGTTCTTTCTTTGTTGTGTGACTCCGCCTTATATTGTTAAACCCATGGGAAGTACGGGATTTGCAATGATACTTCTACATTAACAGTTGTATCTTAAGGTTATAAACAGTGGTACTGATTTTTATTTTATTTATTTTTCACCTTATTTCAATTTAAATCGGTGTACTGGAATGTAACATATCCAAATTATCATCTGCGGTTATAAACATTTTTAATGGGAAAAAAAAGGGAAATGGCATTTTTTGGAAATGCTGTTCGTACGACTATATATATAAAACAGTGAATTCATTATAAAATTCAATCTAAAAATTACTTGTATTGATATTAGTTAATAATTGTTGTGTCCCCCCCATATATATTAATTTGATATGGAGACAGCTTCTAAAATAAAGTATCTAATTCATTTCTATTCAGCTTTGTTGTTGTGATTTATTTCATAGGGGGAAGTCGAAGGCTAGATGTTATCCACGAGACCAAAATTCCCCAGAAAATCTCATACGAGATAAGATGAAGAAATTATCAGTCAAATTCAATGCAGTTTAAACTTATGATTGATGTAGGCCTAAGATAAATTACAATTATACTAAATTGTACAAATATAAAAGAATGAAAATAAGAAAACATTTTAATACTACAATTTTTTATCCAACTTTTTATTTCCAACTTTTCCTTTTTTTTTTTTTTAAATTTTTGAAATAAACAGATTTTTACTCTTCTATGGAATTTTATTTATTTAATTTGAAAACTATTTAACAAGCTTATATATATATATATATATATATATATATATATAACACTGTGAGGTTTTTTTTTATTTAGTTTATAAGTATATTAAAAAATATCAACAACTTCGCACATTTGTTGTTTTTCTATGTGCTTGCTCATACGTACTGTTTTTAGCTTCAAATTCAACTTCTAGTTTTAATGTATATAAAAAAAACACCGTCTATTTAAAGCCTGAATATTAATTGATTATGCCTAAAGCAAGATCTAAGTGGTATAAGAAGCGGCTATTTTATGAAAATCACTTCATTGCTACAGTCACCAGTTTATTGCAAGTTGAAACTAGCCGTGAGCTGGTAAAAAATTACTTTGAAAGTAAGTGTGAAAATTTTCGGATTAACAGATTTGTCAGCGTGACAAACATAATTTCTTTATTTACAATGGTTTGTTGTCCTAACTGTTTATCTCAATGATTTGAACTGATGAAAGACACTGCCAGTAGATTACATAAAGTGAAAGAATTAGTGCACCTTTAAAGTGCAAGAATTGCATTTTTTGAAAACCTTCCCCATCAGAGAAATTCAATAATTCTTACTTCATAAATTATTCTATTGTTTAGGGACTAAGAGTAATTGGAAAAGGCTTTACAGCTGGGAAGACTTAATGCGTTTTTCTTGGCTTACCTTTTCTGTCAAAGCTTGCTTTCAAGAAAGGGACCTATTGAAAGTAATTGAACGTTTTACTCAGCAAAATATAAACTCTTGCAAAGAAAAATATTAACAGAAATGTGAAGGTGAGCGGTTACGTCAGTTAAAGAAAAATCACAGAATGTCTGGGAGGCAAAGATAAATTAACAGATAAATTGCTAGATAAAATCCAAAATTATTATAGCCTTGAAGTATGAAGCAATGTCAGTGAACTTCAAAACATGGTTAGTGATATAACTACTATATTTTAACACAGTTTTGCTAGTATACTTTTCCATCTAGAATCAAAAGAAAACGAGCCTAAAGATAAATTTCCAGAAATACCTCAAAAGAAAGTTGATTCATTTGTAGAATCAAAATGCCTTAACTCTACAAATTCAAGCAGGAAATAGTTATTTTTTTGTTACATGAAAATGGGAAAAAAATATATATAAGGATTTATAGAATTTTTTTCAGATTAATTATGAAAATTCTTTATATTTGAAATTGTTGAAAAAATATCAAATATTTTCACAATAATGGTATATGACTACTTAAATATATTTTAACTGAATTAAAAAATATCGCTTAAATTGTTCACAGATGGTGTGTTTCCTTAAAATCTTTGCGCTGAAATAAGTTTTCTTAATATTCTTGCAGCTAAATGGTCACAGTAATTTTATAATATCAATTTTTGAAACCGTAAATGTACTGCATGATATTACATCTATATCGGCTTCAGAATTTTGAAACCTTCCCTTCTCTAAAGGAAATTTTGTTACCTAATCAGAAACACATCTAATATAAGAAATATTCATGAATAATTCACTTCAACAATGATGACACCAATCAAAAAAAGTAAGTGAAAAATTACTTCTAAAAATACATCTAAGCCGCATCAGCCAAATTATCATCTTTCTTCGATATATAGCCAGGAAATATATGATATCCATAATAAGCTTAGTTATTTTTTTCATTCTATCTGATCACAGAAATATCAAAAGTCAAGGTTACGAAAGAGACTTATGTTTATGACACATGAGAAATTGAGGCCGATCGCTAGCTAACGAAGTATTTTGTTTCTTAACCACATCGCCCTTAATTATCCTACTATTATGGATCAGTGCTCCAAGTACTTTAAATTAGTTGTGAGTCAGTCTTGCTGGGAACTTTTGTCTCGAAAGATCCGTGTAGTGGTATTAGCATATTGATAGTAAAGGTTCATTAAACGAGATGGAAAGTTTAAGGCTTCATTTTAACTTTAAATTGCCCTTAATATGTTGACAAAGCATTTAATTCAGATGGGAGTATTGTTCAGTATTATAAATCTTAATTATACGCGTTTGGATTACAAAATAGATATTTAAAGACTAAGACTTACATATATCTTATTAAATAAAACGTACGTTAACCTTTGGCTTTATTTATATAACTATGCTATTCAATTAATATTATTCTTTTAATATACAATTATTAATAAACATACTGTTTCATGTTTTTTGATATTTCTAATTCGTAATTCTTACTTTAAACAATTCTTTTACCTTCAATTTATCACTACTCGTATTTCTCGTTCTATTGAATGCTTACTTAATTAAGAATTTTCGTTTATTTATACTAATTTTACTCATATGTGAGTGTTTCACATTAAAATACGTTTACTTATGAGTGACAGAAATTTGTCTCTTTCGGGAGTAAAACTTATTATTATGAGTATATTAAAAACAAAAAACAACAAATATTTATAAATTATCTATACAAAAATTACGTATTGTTCTAATGTATTTTATCATTCAAATTGCATTTACAAGAAGTTGATGTAAATAAAATACAATTGCTAAAAGACGAAACGATATTACGAAATAATTATAAGGAGAATTGTAATGAGAGAATTTTGTCTTTTGAGTGAGTTTTTTAAAATTCTATTTAATTTCGAACTTTTGTTCTGGAATTAAAAGTTTTAAAACTGTCAATTTCATTATATCAAATCTGATTTCTGAACATTTCAAAGAACATAGTTTTAAGATTTATTTGATGTGATATGTATTTTCTTATTGAAAGCTATATTCATTTAACACATAAGTACATATTTACTCGAAAGAATAAAAGTTTAAAATAATAGTCCACGTTTCAGTAGTGTGTTTATTTTAAGTTCTTGTTTGATTTATTGAAAAGGTTTCCTTCACATACAGAAAATGGTTTTTTATCTTTAAATGAAAGCAAATAAGATAAAAAGGAATTTCTTCCTTAAATGAATGTAGCTATATTAGGTACTGGACACATCTCCATTATCCTATTATAATTATAATAAATACACTTAAAAAATAAAATATGTTAAGTTAAAATCGTTTCAAAAGTATTTTTTCTTGTATTTTGTTGCAATATATATCTAACTTCATTCCTTTGCTTCTAATTTAATATTATATATTACAAAGTTTAATATACTTAAAAAATTCTTTTTTCTTATTTTCTTGGAAATAAATTTAAACAATTTCTTAAAACATTTCATAATTTATTTCTCTTTTAAAAACAAATAAGCACATTTTCTTATGGAATTCTTTTTTTTTTTTGTCATTTTTTTCCGAACAAGAAAATATACATAAAATTTTGAGGCAAGAACATTTTACTTCTCCCAGTCGATCAGTTTATTCCTGCAATTCATGGAGGTCTAAAATTCTTCCTCTCTTTGATAAAATATCTCAAGAGTGTTGAATTTTATGGGCAGACATCGAGGAATAAGGAATTCTTGAGGCAATCCTTCGAGTGTTTATGATGATTGCTTTCCTCAATTCCTCTTCAGCATCGGCCAAATTACTCTCAAGAAACGATCGGAAGTCGACTTCGGAATGTATCCACAAGCATTTCACCAGCGGGAATCTGATCGGTTATGTTTGATATGGGAAGACGGCCTTGTCTTAAAAGGTGTTTTAGAAGTGGGTATTTTCAAGAGGGAGGCATGCTTTTTGAAAGATGTGTTCTATTGCGTGTTACAAGAAGAGAATGTATTACTTATAGAAATGGAAGAAATTGTTATATGTAAAATGGGGGGGGGGGAATTGATAATGGCCGAATTCCTTGAAATTGAATGCATTTGCTAAAATTATTTTTTATTTGGCTTTAAATATGTTATTTCATTGCATCCTATAAACTATACAACGTATTACACTTAAATTGTAAATATTTTGTAAATGAATTCTTAAATTTTAAAATTTGGGATACTCATTTATTTAACTTGTTTGTTAAATTAAATTGGTACACATCTAATATTAAATTACTTAGACCTTTAATAAGATATTTTATCATTACAATGTCATGTACCTTACAGTCAAGCGAAATAGATAAAAGCAGACTAATGGTAATGATCACGAGCTCGCGGTTGGCTTTCTTATCGTTGAGCCATGCTCACGGGACCTAATACAACTAAAGAACCGACATGTAGCTGATTGATGCATGTTAGATTTATCAAAAGTCTACGCCCGTCCTTTGTAGGATGATAATTCCAACTTTGATGTCATCCTCGTCCCTTTACAAAGGCTTAAAATTACGACAGCCATCACCAGTAGACCTTGCGTAGACCTTTAACAATAAAATAATCAATCTAAGTACAATGCCAGATGTTTTAAACAAGGAATATATATATATATATATATATATATATATATATATATATATATATA
>BMAW01078271.1:321234-354190 GCA_019974015.1 Nephila pilipes | reverse complement strand
ATATATATATATATATATATATATATATATATATATATATATATATATATATATAAAGATCAGTTTCTGGTTTTAGATATACACCTTAGTTTGTCACAGTTTACTTGTAAATATTGAAAAAATATTTTATTTCCTTAATATTTATTAAAAGAAGAAAAAAAGATTAAAAAGGAAATAAATAGCAAGGAATTACGCTTTCTTAGTAATAAATACATTTATTCATGAAATCATGCAAGTAGAAAAGAAGAGAAAGATAACAAATAAAGGATTTCCCCCCCATATATATATATATCACCTATTAAATTAAATGTATCCTTAAATCAGTAAAATAACATTACAATATAATATTTTTATAAGAAATCGAAAGGAATAAATTTTTAGAGCTCATGTGTTTCGAGCTCGATATTTCAATCTACTTAACAAACTGACGTGTAAATTTCTTTTAAAAGAAAACATTTAAACCTGTACAGTTTGAATGAAAATAAACTACATTTTGACGATTGTGCAACATCAGCGTGATAAAATCAAATAAGAGAGACAAAATAATTTAGGTGCACTCTATGAAAAGGAATAACAGAAATTCATTAATAGACTATGTCACTATGAATTTATTCTGGTTTCTTTTTAATTTTTATTTTCTGGAGAGTCAAAACAAAAGAGTATTTTGCAGCTCATGTTTTCAAATAAACATTTTTCAACAGTCTAAGAACTTTTGCATGTAAACTTTTTAAAAGCGTTTAAACAAACAAATAAATCTCAAATATATTATACTTTGATGATTATTCAAAACTAACACAATAAATTCAAATCAATGAAATAAAAAAAATTAGATTCGTTTTACGAAAATACATAATAATTTAATTTAAATAACGTTTAACTATTAATTGATTCTTAATTCTTGTTTAATTGATTCTAGTTTGTTTATTTATTTTGGAAAATCATAAGAAATAAATTCTTTAGAACTCACGTTTCCTGGTAAATATTTCAACTACTAAAACGCTTACATTTAAAATTCCTTTTTTTAAGCATGAAAAACCGAATTGTTTAAGCGAAAATAGATTACATTTTGATGACTGTATAAGATCAGCACAATAAAATCAAATCATTGGCACAAAATAATTTAGGAGCGTTCTATGAAAAGGCATGATAATTTCTCATGCGCATCGAATGTTATAAATCTTTATGGTTAACTACGTTTGTTGAAGAACGAAGTAAATCTAGGTAATTACGACAAAGTGACTACCATTCTATTTCGGTAAAATATGTTTTATTCAGACGTAATTGCCTTTTGCTTCAAATGAGCGAACAACAATCTCGTATCGTTTTTGATGTTTTCGATATAAATAATGTTTAAACGGAAATGATCTATCCATTGATGGATTGCATAGCAATTTACAAGGAAACTTTACTATACACAAAAATATTTACACTTCAACCACTGTTACGTGGTAGAAAAGGAAATACATTTATTATCCTTCTCATTGATTAAGGCTCGTAAATAATATTTTTTGTATTTAAAAACATTTACCTCAAAAAAAATCTTTCAATTCCTTTAGATAGTCATAATTTTTTTTATCAGTACTTGTATGTATATTTCTTAGATTTAAAATAGATTTCATTTATTAATAAAAATAATTCATAAATCACAGTATTACTTTAAGTTTATTTGCTCACATTTTAAATAAAAACATGTATAAATCCTTAAAAATGTATTAAATGTAACATTCTGGATGTAATTAATTTCCTGAAATATTAAAATTTAATTTAATATCTTAGTCATTGAATTTATTTAATTGAAATTTAAACTATTAAAATTGTTTGAGCAATATTTAATTCTTTACATTTATTAATATTGAAATGATTATTTCTTTTTTGATTCACAAGACGTTTCAACGCAAAACTGAGACCTTTTTGTTGTTTAAATGTTGTTAATAATCAATTTGCGCGATATAAATATTACATGTCATTTGGATCTTATTTAAAAGTCATATATAATAAGCACAATTATACTACCACCAGTTTGATGATTTAAAAATCTGGTATTTAAATTAAAAATTTTAATTCTCTGTTCAAAAGCTCGAAATATATTTTTACAATTAACATCGCATCATTCATTTTTCCACTTGACAATTTTTAATTGATCAGAGGATCAGTAAAAGAGTCCATTTTTGTTAACATATTTTTCAGTAATCCTGTTTATTAAGAATATGACTTAGAAGTGCTGGCCGTAAGGTATCTAGTATAATGGATTGTTCAATCAATATACTAGTATAGTATTACTTTGTAAAATGTTAAAATAAATCAATTTAAAGATGCTCCCCCCAACTTGACAGAAAAGGGAAAGTAACTTTCCCATCTTTGAAAAAAATTCAATCAAATAACAATTTACTATAATATAATTCAGCAGAGATGCTCATAAATATTGAAGTGATGTTTATTTTTAATATTTAAACACTACATGAGGAAAATAAAGTATAATTTTTTAATTTTTTTGACACTGTGAAAGTCTTAACATTTTTTTTTTTCTGTTAAGAATATGTTTACATACACTCACACCAATCATTTTTATTATTTGCTAATTATTTATTAAACATTTATAGGGCATTAGAACTGAAATAAACTACTTTAAGTTAAAGATCAATATACATAATCAATTTCTGTTATCTGTTCAATTCTTTTAAAAAAAATTGTGTTGCATTTTGTGTGCATTTAAATTTACATTTTGATAAGTTTCGAATAAATTTGTAACGTTCAAATTAAGAGGTTCCTGTTACAAGATAATAAACTGTATAATATTTTGTTCGCTTTAAAGAGTATTAATTCTTGTCTTTATTTAAAGAACAATTTTTTATATTTTTGGAATTTATTGCTGTTAACGATATTTGTAAGAAATATTCGGAACACGTTTTCCCCCTGATGTACTAGAGATTCATTCTTATGAAAAGAATAATACTTCAATATTTTATTTTTCTAATATTTACTAGTATGTGATATTTTAGAGTGCAACTATCATAATTCAATTCAGTAACTACGTTAGGATAGATTTTCCGAATGGGAAAATTTATTTCTTCCGCTCGTCTCTAAAAGTGCTTGTTTTAAAAATTTATAAGATTAAATACAGAATAAGCTATAAATCTGAATAAAATTTAATTATAACATATTTTTCACTTATGTTTGTAATTTCTTTTTGTCAATATTAATGTTATTGATCAATTAAATATTTTGAAAATGGTGCAACAATTTTCTTTGATTGATGAATGTAACTAACTTTCAGTGTATGAAATAACCGAATAATGTTAAAACATTATTCGTTTTTTTTTTTTTTTTTGAATTTCTGTTTATTCTTTAAAAAGCATAATTTGTCATTGATTGAAAAATATTCAATATGAACTAAAGAATATTATCTGAGGGACTACAGAAAACAAGCAAAATTAAACTTCTCAGAAAATGATAACGGCTTAACAAATCCAGTTAATGAACTGGAGTATAGAAAGAATGAATGCAAAATCGGACGGAAATTTGTTTCAAAGCAGTCGATTTAAATAAATCTTTTGGAATCCATAAATTAATCAGAAGATTCCCCCAAACACTGAGGATTTAAAGTTCTCGTTGTTTTCGAACTATACCCTTACGAATGCATTTACGTTCGTTTAGTGCTCTGAAAACTCATTAAAAGTTAAAAGAACTTTCTCTAATTTCACCACAAGTATTGAAGGGGAAACCCTCCCTTACACCAAGGGAGATGGTGTGTGTGCATTTTTTAAGATTTTTTTGTTACCAGTTATTCTGGAACAGAGTGTTTTTATCCACTCCCTTCTCTTTACTCGCACCCATGGGATTTCACCATTAAACCTCCAGTAAATTAATAATGCTAAGAGAAGCACAGCAGCACGAATTTTGGAATAACAAACACGAAATTAAAAGAAAGAACATCACATTAGCTGCACGGACAAGAACAGCGGGAAAAAAATGGTAAAGGGGAAAAAAATTTTGGTTTTAATCATCAAGCTACTTTTTTTCTTATTTTTTTGTTTTTAGGCTCCTCCGTTTTTTATTCTTTCTTTGGTTCTTTGTTTAGTTGAAGAAGGGTGAGCGGTGGAGACGGTCGATATTCTATTTAACATAGTTGTGAAGTGAGGCGAACTTTCAACATATTTGATGCAAAATAATGAACTGCCTGTTTGCACGCATACGAGTGGAAAATACATTTTCACCGTAAATCCTGTTCGTCCACCCCTGTCTGGCCATCTTTAGCCACAGACTGATCATTAATGAGATTTTAATGCATTTTATACCCTGACTTGACAAACTAGGGGGTGTGCTGTTGTCTCTGAAAGTCTGATCGCTGACTAATAATATAATCTCTTACAGAAATTAAAAGTATAAAAAAAATGTCTTTTTTAATACACGTTTCACATGATGAAATATGGATCTATAATAAGCATCTGTAAAAAAATTTTTTTTTGTTTGTTTTTGTTTTTTGTTAACTAGTATGTAAAAAAGTATTGCGAAAATTTTGTTCTTCGCCATGTGTTTTGTGAAAGAAAAGTTCCGTACGTTTAATAACAAACTATTCAATTTATTTTAATTTGATGTTTTTGTTATAATAAGTACAGGAGATAAGAGGAGAAGTAGCATGATATTAAAATGATTAACGTTTGAGAATTTATCGAAAAATAAATTTAGAACAAAGTTATACGGGTGGAATGTTTGATACAATGTAACTTAATATCGCATGCTTATAACAAACTAAAGTTATTTTAACTTAAAATAAAGATGTATTAAAAAATTATCCATTTTCTTCCGTTATTGCATACTTTATGTTTATTTGTAAGTATATCTAACACCAGATTCTCAAAACTCATGATCATAAAAAAAATGTTACTTAAAAATTTGACATCTTATTGAAATAAAAGATCTTTTCATTCTTCCTAATAGAAGTTTTGTCAATTTTTAAATACATATTCTAATTTAATTAAGTTAAATTTCTCTGAATAATTTTAATAAATTAAGCTCATGTTTTAAAAATTAATATTCGGTTATTTAAACAATATGCTATTAAATAAGTCATGCCTTTTAACATGAAAATAGGCAAAATTTTATTTTGATTTATTTATCTGTTTTTTTTTTTTTTTTTTACTTATTTTTGTGAATTTAAAATAATTATTATGATAAGAATTGATCAAAAGAATTTGAAACATATTATTTTTATTTTTCTGCATATTATTACATTTACATCGCTAAAAGAAATTATGTATTGTAATCTACATCGATACAAAATCTTCATTTTTATTTTTATTAAATATCTTCCAAAAATTATTTTCACAGATGTATTTAATTTTAACATTTATTTCATTGCTTAAGCATTTCTAAAAGTTAAATATGCAAATAAACATATATAAATGCTATTCAATATTGTTGAATATTGTTTCATAAAAAATACTGCGTTTCTTAAAAAAAATAATGCAGTCCTTTTTATGAAATCATTTTAAAATGATAAATACGGTGGTTACAGATGGCATAAAAACATAGTTCGTCATTTCATTTTAAGCACATCTTTATTGTGACGAGTTCATTTCTATGTTTTGAACTCTTTGACCATTTTCGTACTGCACACTCACAGACACTCATTGTAATTTCAGATTAGAATAACTTTCGCTCCATGAACTAACACAAGTAAAAAAAAAATATTTTTTATTTTTTCCCCCCCTTCTTTTTAACGAAACATTTCGGCTTTAGACAAAAGCGTAAAACCTCATTTGTTCCATTTTTATTTACGTCTGGGTAAACTTCGATTCCTGGTTGTTCATTTGCTTTCGGAAAAATTTCAGAAACAAAACTGTTGTTTATTTCATTTTTATTTTGAAGCGCTTGGAGGGGATCTGGTCATTTGAGCGTAGGATTCGCATTCGATCGTTTCTTAATGAACTTGTTCCTTTTCTCCAGACAGAAGACTTTCTGGAAGAAAAAAATTACCTACCAAACTAAACCTGCTTCCAGTTTTATTCATTGACAAACACCCTTTTCGTTAATGATCAGAATTTAGTTGATGTAGTTGGACACTTTAAATCTCCAAAGTCTCCTTTTTTATTCCAGTGATTAAACAAAGACAGAAAAATGTTGTGAGCAATTGTAAGTTTGTTCGTAGACTCATTTGAAGTCACTTAAACTGTAAACAGACTCTAGTGATTCCAATTTAAAACTGACAAGAGAAGAAAAAAATTGAAGACAGAATTTGTGCTAATGTGGAATTTAAAGCCAAAAAAAAAAAAAAAAAATGCTTCAACATATTACTATTATCAGTGACACTAAGAATTTTTTCAAATGATACAAGAATAACCAAAACAATTAGCACTATTAATGCAATTTGTCTTCAAAAGTAAAATAGGTAAATGGTAAAACATGTTTTGCATACCTAAAAAATTGCTTGAAAATGAAGTGAATTGAAGAAAATCATGATGTTTATTTAAATTTGAAACGAAAAGTTTTGTAATCTAATCCTTTTAAGAATAGTACAGAAACTTTTTCTTTATAACCCAGAAATCGATTTCATGTGGTTCTTTGAAATTCGAAGGCATTGTTATCATGCTAAAATATTGTGTCCCGAGTACTTAAATTGCAATTGCATTATGAAGTATTTTTTTTATATTTAGGCATTAATGTCACAATTTCTGAAGAAACTATCAATTTGTTTTAAAAAAAATGACTGATTACGTGATATGGTGCAATGGTTAAAGATAACTAAAGTTTAAAAAAAAATAAAAGTTATGAATGTGTGTGTTGTTAATATTAGTATCTTGTTAGTGGCTATAATAAGTTATTTCATCGGTGATTGCAAAAGATATTTAAATGAAAATGATTGCAATTAATTGCTTCTTATTTTAACTCTCGTATTTGCCTAAGATATGTAAACATTCTATATGTAGAATATTAATAAATTATAGGTACACTTATTTGTAAGGTAACATGCTTTTTGGTACGTATGCGTAGTTATTAATGCTAATACATCGACGATCATATGAATAAGAGAAAGTAACAAATTCATACAAATTAATATATTTATGTATATATCGCACATATTAAAATGAATAATAGAGACGCACTAAGAAGGAATTTCTAGTTACGTTTTTAAGAATTGAAATTACGTATTCTTGAAGTATATCTATTACCATACATTCATAAAAACTGCCACTGAGAAATGCTGCGACGCTTCTTGAAGGTGTACAAAAACTTAGTTGTTTTTTGATTATATAAATATTATTTACAATAAATTTAAATGTTTTCTTTCTTTTATTTTCACAAATATTTTCAAGATCTTCCATTTTCAAAGTTACATCCGTCTATAATCAAAGTGAATAGATAACAAGGCCTTCATGTCTTGAAAGATGAAATAAAACGAGATTTTAAGAGTTCACTTCCGTCTTTCCTATCCGTTAATTTCTGTTGATTCAAATTGTCATTTTCTAACTCATTATGTATTCCAAAAATAAAGATAGTTTCTTACCGCAGAAATTTAATGCTTAAATTATGCTCATGTACAGTTTTAAAAATAAGATAATTGATTTTTGATTTTAAAGTTAATTCATATTATTAAAATAGTTATTTTACTATTGTTGTTTTTTCAAGTAAGATATGCATCTGGAAGTGAGCCAAAGATTATCTTAAGTTCCTGCACATAATCATTACAAAAACAGGGGTGTGCCAAATCGATATTTCGAAATTTCAGAATAAAAATTTTACCATTCTCGAATGCACTAAAAAGTAATTAAAAATTCTCTGTTCACTCACAAACATAGTTTTATTGGTTGTTGCGACCTCCATCACCCTTCGTGAAAGATCATGTCTCTTCAAAGAATTTATCCATGATACAGGAAAGATTGTCAGTCTTTTCGTTGTTGAGTGTGGAGCAAGAGGTTACTCACATTATACATTTTGATGAGCTGATCAATAAAATTGCAGCAGCAAAGTCAAGGAAAATTTTATCTTTGAAATGAATAATTATATTTAAAGCATTATAAATCAAAATCGTTCTATTTACTTTATACTCTGATTTCCTTTTCAAGTTATTTTATTATTATATCCAATGTAATATTTAAGTTTATGAACTATTTTATTAGAATAATATTTTAAAATAATTATGTTTTGGAATTGCCATTATTGCCTTAATTATTCTACTGCTATCCATGTGTATAAATTTAGCGGAACTTGGAATTAAGAACGTGCTTTCCGAAATTAAAATATTTATAACGATTTGAATTTTTTTTTTTAAAAAAAAGTCTTTTTTTTTCTAAAAGTACTGTTATTTTGAAAACATTCAAATGTTTTCTTTCCCTTTTGGCTGATAGGAAAAAGAGCGAAATCGTCTCGATTGATGAAAATTCTTGGTACGCCTGTGATAACACCGAAGAAGCATTGTTTATTCCGAAAGGAATTAATATTTAGACAATTACAGAATCACTTCCCCGGTCTCCTTTTACCTGATCTGTCGATGCCACTGCAGATTTATAGTTCTTCAAACGCAGACATATCCTGCCATGTCCACCCCCTCCCGCGCAGCTAACGTCGATTTAAACACGTCCCACTCTAAGGCCAGCACAACTCGACTCGCGTATAATTAAGCTTAATGATAATGCGAGCGAAGTTTTGACGTTGCTTACAGCGGGCACAAATGAAACATTAACGGACCACAAGAGTGACATGGCTTAATTTGCGACTGAATAATGCGTACCATTGTAGGTCACGGGGAATTGGTTTATATAGAACCGGAGTTTTGTAATTGATGGTCACGGAACACGTACTGCCAGGCGCTGGCAAGGGTGTCTATTGGCCAGCAGCACGGTCGATCATTTATAATTTTCGAACTCGTCCCAAATGAGTGAGAATTTAATACAGGGCTTTCGAATTTCATTCGGAATGCTAAATGCAGTTTTAGTTGATGTTTCAGATTTAATTGGACCCGACCTCCATCAATAAATACATTTCAATCGAAATGGATTGCACGTCTGCGCATTCATAATCGCCACCAGGCTTAAAAGGGCTAAATCTTTGGGAGAGTGATTTAGAATATTACCTTTGGCTCGGGAGGGATTTTGGAATTGGATATTCATAAAGGGGAGACTTTCTCCGGAATAAATGCGAGGAAAGAAGAAAGGCGTTATTTTTCATTCCTAGTGGGAAATGTCATAGAAGTGGGAGTTTTGCAGATCTTATAAAAATCTTTATAAATTGGCTTTAGACTATATATTACAGTTATTTTTTCTAATGTTTTTGAGAAATGGTTTCGGCAATCGGTTATCATGAAATGTTTATTATCATAGCGCTTAACGCAATAGAATTTTTTACTTTCAGGAATTCGCAGACGAACAGAAATCAAAAGATGGATTTCTGTCACGAAGATCAGAAAAGCATTTATAAATTTCAATCCCAGGATGATTTATGTGAAAATTTGTTTTTATGATGTTTTAGGATAAATATTTTTATATGTACGCTTGTGGTGTATATTATGTATAGTATATAAATATAACATTTCATACAGAATATTAAATATTGATTCTATATGCTAAAACGAATGAGCACATGCTGTAACTTGTATATTTTTGCTAAAATCAATGACTTTATGGTGAGGTTTGATACAATTTTTAAATGTCCAGCTTAATTTTCCATACATTTTGTCAAATTACATAATTATATTTAGCAAAATTTGTGCAAGATATTATTTAAAATTAAATATAGATATGAACAGACTTTCATACTAATCTAAGGGATGTGATCAATTAGTTAAAGTTCAATCGGTTCCTGATGATCTACAGTATTCTGAATACCTTCATGATGATAAATAATTCATGGTTAATATAAAAAGGAAATAAAAAGAATGCATTTACTTATCAATAATTCTTAAACATTTCCTCTAACAAAATGTAAAACAAATACCTTAATTAAACATATTAAGTGCAAAAATTAATCAATTATTTTTTTCATAATTATTCAGCTACCATCTCATGTAAACCATTTTTGTATTATAGGTAATTTCAAAGATTAAAAATTATTATATATTTTTAATTTTTAAAACTAAATATATATAATTATCCATTTCCAGTTTGAGAGTTGCTTTAAGCATATGAATTAATATTACTCAGTATATTTGCTTAAATACTTACTTTATATAGCATTGTTGAAAAAATGAATTACATGTATTAATAAATCAAGCACAGAAAATGCATGTATAAAGACAATGTACTTTACTTTGAAAATTGTAGAACATTAAAAAATTTAACTATTTTACTATTTTACATTCCGTAATTTCTAAGCATTTGAAAAAAAGTAATGACAATATAAAATACAAATTCAGATAAATTATATTTTTAAGTAAATAGTTGGTAGAGTCATTTCAAAATTAGATGGAAATAGCTTCCAAATTAATCCAACTAAATTAATTCTATGACGATGGTAATTGTTAGAACATCCGAAATGTAGACAAATCCATTGAGAATAATGATGAAAATTCATTTCGATTGACGCATTAGAATAACATTGTTAAGCGATGTTTAGTATTCAGATAGGTAAAACCAACTAATATAAATGTAGTATTTATTCATTAGCTTTTCATTCACGTAAAAAGATATATATAAGCTTTCCAATGAATCTAGTAAAACAATTAGTTTTTCATATTTCATTGTTTGTGGATTGCGGCTATTGTGTTGATGAAACAATTATTATTTCATCAAAATAACTGCAGTTAATAGGCTCTGTTCCTGAATTATACGTAATGGATAAAGGGAGGCAATATTTGGCGAACAATGTGGAAAATGTATTTTAATGCTAAAATGTATACAGATAATACAAATTGAAATTAGACAATTTATTTCTAAGCACGTTAATCGAATTTCATTTACCACCAACTAATGATTTTAATAGTGCTGTGAAACATGTAAACATTATTTTATATTAAAATATGCATGACAGATTTAAGCTAACTTTTGCAATAAATTTACTAAAAGCTAGAAAATAGGAATTAGAACAATGCACAAAAACAAGCTTAAATCAAATCAAATTTGAAATCTTTCCTATGGAATGTTTTGCAAAGAACAGATTTAGTCATCAAATGGACTCTTCTTTGTAACGTATTAAAAAAAAAATTAATTCAATTTATTATATTACGTCATATATAGAAAAATCTCCTTTGCTGGGTATTAATGGCAATTCAATATTAAAGCTAGTTGACCTCAAAATATTCCAAGAAAGAAACTAAATTAAAAAGAAGTAATTCGAATATATAGAGGCAAGAAAAATTTGCTTCACAACTGTATAAAATTATGGATAAATTTATTCATTTTCAATCATTTCTTGCTTTCTGATTACATGTGATTTAAGGAAATACATCAGTCTAGAATTAATTAAAATACTTAATTTTTATATGTGTTTTATTTCAATCAAATCGAAAAAAATTAGGAGAATTATCATTATGACATATTTTTGAAAATTAAACTCATTACTCGTGAAAACTGGCACTAAGCGATAAAGACTTTTGCGTTAAAATATTTATGAAAATTTTTTTCAGTTCATTACTGGTATCAAACGTATACGCAAGAACTTGCACGATAAAATTTTGAAAAATGGTCAACTACTATATGCTTGACTATAACAATGGCTTCTTCGTTGGCTAATATGTAAATGTAAGTCTATTTAACTGTTAATAAATCAACGAATTTAGCATTTTTCTCAAGTGTTATGTCGTATAAAAATATCTAAAAACTCAATAAATTAGTTCGTGATGATTTAGAGCCCTTATATTTGTGCTAAATTTATTCCATCCATTTATTGATACACTATTCCTTACACAAATTTTTAAAAATCTCAGTTGCAAGGTTGTTCTGTTAATTCGGGTTTAATAATAATAGCTTCCAGAAAAAAATGCAATTACCTGGCGGTATAATGAAATTACATTCAGTGAACTTCTGGTTGCAAAAAATAAGGAAAAAAAGACCGAAACATAAAAAAGCAAAGAAAGCTCTAAAAATAAAGAAATCTAATGCACTACGCCTTTTAAGTTGCCAAATCCCCGTTAATGTATAAATATATGGTCTGGATCTTTCGTCGATCGTTGGATTTTAATGAAAAAGCGTGAACGTTAATTACATGGTCTGACTATTTTTATCCTGTCCTACCGCTGTTTGTCATTAACCTAATCAATTATCCAGTCGCCCAGCTCGTTAGCTAGCAGAAAAACAATTAGATTCATAACTATCCAGCCGGAAGTAGACCTCATAGGGTCTCAGTAATCCAAACGCATTCATCTTTTTCGTTTTTGTTTTCATTTTTTTTCTACCCCGCAATCAATGACATTAGTTAACCACACGTTTTTTTCTGTAACAAGAACACACATTACCATGTTTCATAACTAAACGACGTAAAAAAATTCATAATAAGCAAGTAAACTAATTTACGAAGGTTAAGATAGTTTAGGGTCATAGATGTGATAAACTTGATCTTTGATTTCAAAGATTTATGGCGTGATGATTAAAAATAAGATTTTCGCTCTATATGAATATGTTAATAGGCAATATCAGAGTCTAATGCTGTTTACATTAAGTTCCATAACACGTAATTATTCAACGGAAAATATCTCCAACAGTTAACTTTATTAAAAGAAATAAGATTAAATGTTGGGTGTGAAAATATCCATTCCTATTGAGAGTTATGATATTAATAAGCATCATAGAATATATATGTATTAGCAATGCATTATTTTATTAGAAAACGAATGAAATAAAATTAAGTTTTCAATTTAAGGTGCAAGAAATTAAAATAAAATGTATAAACAACATTATTTTTAATAAAGACTATAATGAGCATTAAATATAGAGATGCTAAAGGCAAGTTGTAAAGTTTTCGGAAAACAAATTCTTATTTCTTAATGTATTAACGATTTTTTTATCATACTTTAATTTATTACACCGTAACTATTCATTCATCATACGGCCATACATATGAAAAACAATCGGCATTTTGTTTATTTTAAAACAATTTTTTTTCCTTACTACTTGGCTGTTACAACTTACCCAGGAATTGGTGCAAATTGTAACATTCAAAAAGATAATATTTTAAAAAAAATTTTGTTATCAATATTTAATTTATCAGTGTACAAAAAAAAATAATTTATGTTACTAGGTGTAGGACAATGATTTTACAGTAAAATAAAAAAAGAAGTTTTTAGTAAATTAAAGCTTTTTTTTTCAATCAGCATAAAAACAAGTCTTCAACAGAATTGCCATTTAGTTATGCTCTCTGACATATTTAACGTGTGCCCACATTTTAAAGTTCCACATCCATTCTTCTCCATCAGAGTTTTGATAGACATCGCCGCAAGCTAAGTAAATCCACTCTTTCACACTTTTATCCCTTAGTTTTCTCCCTTTTTGTTGAGAGAGGGACATTTTTTTCCCTTTTAACTTTCCCTTGCAGCTGTGAAAACTAAGCGGTCTTGGTCGAGAGCTCAAGGTCGACGTTGATCTGACTGGTCGTGGATTCGAATCCTGATGAATCTTTATACTCCTTTATACTCGTTGTGTAGCGTGGTTGATGAACGTGAATCTGCTGAGGGTCAATGTTCTCAGCCTTAGATTATGAGAAAGGAAGAGAAGAGGGGTGGATCAGCTCAAGTGTCGTTCTCGTCGTTTGACTGAAATTGAGAATCACGAGAATCGTTGTCAATAGCCATCGCGTTGCTTCTAAGTGCGATGTCAATAAACAGTCAGCCCTACTATTTATTTCAGTGTCTTAGAGTGCATTCGTAAAGAAAATCACTAAACCAGCTTCCTTTTTTCCTACTGGAAGTAATCCGAAGTAAATATCCACGCACTTCACCAAATAGGAAGCTATATTCTCTTCTCTCCCACAAAGAGATATTATAACTTAACTACTTTTCTGATAGATGTTTTTTCTAAGACATCTGTTGCTGCCAAATGGTAAACAACTTGGCATTTTGAACTTCCTTTTGTAGTTCCTAATTCTATAGCAAACATTCACAAAATTTATAGAATGCTATAAATTCAATTATATCCTGACATATTATCTAAATCGTATTCCTTCCTTCTCGTGGGCTTGATTTCTTGCGACCCTTGATGGATGCAACAACTGCCTTGACCTTTTCAGCCTTCGAATATGGTGTTTGCTACATCTAACTTGGTACTTAAGTTTTCATTTCAATCGGGAGTAGCATTTAGTAGGGATCTTTTCAATAAGGAACAAATTGTTACATACTTGTAAAATGTTACAGCTTGCTCCATCGTTTGCTTTCGAATATGTTTGATGATTAAGAAAAAAATATTGCAATTAGTGAACAAAATTAGAGTATCCTTTTAAAGCGTGAAATAAAGATAAAATAAACAGAGGAAACATTTTTTAAAAAAAATATCAGTTAATTTACTTTAATTCAAAACAAAAGGAATATATATATACATTTCCCCCATTAAACAGCTGAGAATAAGCACGTGTACATAACCTCTCTCTGCCTATTTCGTGGGGCACTGATAGTGCTTACGTTATTAAGCTTGTGATAAGAAATATGTTTAGTAAAATTCTGATCAAAATTTTTAAATAGCACTTGCGTAAAGAGCGTCTTACTACATATCTCTGTTTCATAGAAGCCTCTTACTCTTCTGTATATAAGATATGCAGTGTTAACTGTAGTTCTGAAATTGCTAACATAATTTTTTTTATTAATAACTAGCAGGTACTCCAATTCTTTCCACCAATGGATTGAAAAATATGGCTATGCAATTCGAAGCATAAAATTTTTTTAATGAGCACTGACTTTTAAATAATATTTCGAGAATTTTAAATGAACCTCCAGTGATTATTGGAATTAAGAGATTATTAGAACTGTATTGTTCTTTTTTTTTTTTTTGAAAATAGCCACATGTTCATTCCATATACTGTATGAATAAAGTTTCCTTTACATCAATAGTTTTCTGTATGAAACGATTTCAAAAAAATAAAAAAATCCTAAATTGACACTTTTGAAAGCTTCTTTCCAAAATTCAAAATTCGCCAAAAATTGGCTGATAAATTTGAATCTCCTAGATGGTGTTGGAATCGTAATTTGAAATATATTTCGCTCCGGAGCTACCAGCATAATATGCAAAAATATATCTTCGACATTATTAAGAAAACTTTAAAAAACATGGAGGAAAATCTTTAAAAAATAAAATTAAAAAATTTCCGGAAAAAATTTGAAAAGAGAACAATTCTTAAGAGAATTCACCTTACTGCCATATGTCGGTTGTGAAAAAAAGTGGCAAAAATGTTTTTTTAAAAATTCTTCAAAAATGAGTTTGAAATTGTTTTTAATGGCAGAAATATGCTTATGACAGCAGCAAAGCTCCCTAATTAATTTTATATATGGTCAACTGTGTGGATTTGCATGATGGACAAGCAGACAAACGAACATTCAAATTTTTATATAAAACTTTAACAGTCAAACAAGTTGACAATTAGTGATGAATTGGCTGCGTTAAGAGCATTAGAAATAAACACTCAATACTGAGCAGCTCTAAAAATGTCTGACAGCTTATTCAGCCTGTGAATTAAGCAATATCAAAATAAATTGATAATGAGAGGGTTTCATTTAATAGCAACCTTAATCGGATATTATAATGAAGAATTCCCCTTACCTTAGTAGCTATAACAAATAGCTCTGAATCATCTGGATTCGCTTCTAGTTACAGGATCCAAGTCAAGCATACATGCGAAGAATTTCTCGCCGCACAGTTGCTTAATCCAAAATAGTCCTCCTATCAATCTCGCTAATTCCTCTATCTCTTCTTATCTTTAATTTCTCTATTACTACCAATCTCTTTATCTCATTCACTTCACTTCTTTTGTCGTGACGCTTATTAACGTAACTCATAGTAATACCTGAACTCATATCAAACATCATTAGTAAATAACCTTAGAGATTAAGTGAAGATAAATGCGAGTAAGAGCCTATTACATTTTTTTTTACGTTTCCAACTTTTTATTTATAATGTGATGTACAAGTAATTATCGTATTTTGAATTCTTTGATGGAATATTCTTTGGAATGCTATTTTTGTTAGCGCATTTTATATTTTCAATGAAGAAAAAGTGAATCTTTGAAAGCAAAATTTTAAACAAAATATCTTTTTTCACAAAGAAGTACAAAAATGTGTAACTGTAATACTAACATCTTTCTTTTTTCATATATAATTCCTCTGTAAAACATGCTGTTTGCATTTCATTTTTATTATTTATTTATTTTATTTTTGCAAAATTTTAATTTCACTTAGGTTTATTTTTTGTAAAATATTGTCTCAGTAAATAATTTGCTTTGAATATATAAAAAACCTTGTAAGGAGCAAAATTTAGAAATGATAAATTGAACATATTAGATGTATAAATAAATGTTCGGTTACCCAGGACAAATTAATCAGTATAAATAGATACTCCATTATTTGCAATTCAAATATACAGAAGAGTTGCATTATTTATGACTCAGACTAGTTTCTTTTATGCTCCTAGGCTGCTGTAACTCGAGATTCATTAATTATGTCGGTGGTCTACATTTTTTATGTTTGTGCAATCATTTGATTAAGTGTTAGACTGATGCTGTTGTTTTATTTCTCTTCAAATTAACCATGTACTAAACATATATTTCTTTATTCGTGAATAAGAACTGCGTTATGCTTTTTAAACATGAGTAACAGCTTTAATTTATACTCATAACTTTATATTCTTTTCTTTAATATCAAGTAATTGGAAAATCTAAAGCAGAGCTTTTCAAATTTAAAAAAATTCGAAATTTATCAACATCATTAAAACTGAATCGGTGTTAAATAATGATTTAAATATTTCTGACTATAATGGAACTTGTGTCTGAAAAACGAATGTTTTTGGGGGTGATGGAGGAAATATCAAGGTCCAGTTTTGAATCAAATTTTCCGAATGCATTTAATACCTTCTAAATTTTACAACAGGTTTAAAAGAGGTTATAAATATGAAATATTTTTATATTAAGTAATGGTATTAAATAATTTTGAATGCTGGTTTCTTTACATCTAATTTATCATTGTTAATGTATAACGTTTGGTCGAATTAAAAATTTATCCCAGATTTTACCAAGATATTTCATTCGCATAGAAAGTAAAATTTATTTGAGAAATAAAAGCTTTTTAATTTTGTACCTTTACTTAACTGGATACTTTACTCTGTTAAACAGATTCCATTCCAAAGTATTTCAATATATTTTTAAATTTCATTTTTTTATAAAATTATTCTGATACCGTATTTGTATAGCAATTAGATAAAATAAAATAATGCACGAATTACTTTTTTAAATCAATTTTCCAAACAAAATTTATCAATGATATTTAATATTTCTAAATTTGAACTGTGTTAACTGGAGAGACTTATAGAAATTCAATCATATATATGTGAGAGCTATATTATTATGAAATATGTGAAAGATATAATTTCACTGCACAGTTTCAGTTATTCTAATGGTTGTAAATTAGTTAAACGCTGTTTGATGATCATTATATTAATTAATCTCAAATTTCAAGGGTTTACCATGCAATAACTTAATGTAAACTTCAATGCACGAATAAATATTTATTTTAAACCAAATGCATCATATCATCATGATATGACATATTAAATAGCTACATTTTCTTAACATTAATGGGGGCTTGGATTTTTCTTTACATTAATTCGATTTTATATGCTCGTAGAAAAATTTGAGAAACAAAATACTTTGTATTATCAGCTTGAGAAATTCTGTCGACAGAATTGAAATTAAAAAATTTTAAGCCTATTTTTTTGTCCATAGATGTTACGGGAAATATTCACATTTTTATCGTAAAATAAATATGTTTACAACGAATGGGTTTAATTAGATTAACATTAGAAATGTTGTGAACGAATTTTAAAAAAAAATACGTATAGTATGCAATGCTATAAAAGCGATGGAGAATTGTATATAGGAGTTAATAATGATCTAACAATGAGATGATTAAGAATGCGTAGACATAGGTCACATGCGTGAACCTGCGTAGATTCTTATCGAACAACATTCCTGAATCTCTCGGAGTGAGTTCGATCTAAAGAAACCACTCTAATCCCTAGTCGTCAAAATTTCACACAGTCGGAACCAAGTACACTGGTAAAATTGATCTTTAATATCGATATTAGATGACACTCCAAATGTATGAAGAAAGAATAGACTAACAGAGAGAGAATTAGTAATTTTGCGTATTCATATTTTAAGAAATATCTATAAACTAAATTTAGTTACCACCTGTCTTCTTCTTCTTTTAATTTAGTAATTTAGTGACTATATTGTCAGACTTGTAATGTAAAGTGAATTAAGTGACAATCAGCCAACGTTATATAGTATTTTACACTGAATTGTACAAATTATTGCTATTGTAAAGAAGGGGATTGACATACATTTAAGTTTGATCAAATTTTAAGTAAGTTTTAATCAGCTAAGTTACCAATTATCAAAATCACACAAACCATCTAACCTGGAAAGTTCTAGTTTAGTATTTCAACAATGACTTCCATTTCCTACTGTTAACTACTTAAAGGTGACTTTATCTTGCTTATTCCAGGCATGTACTGGCGCAAATTATGTAATTTTGCTCTCATTAGGACTGTATCACACATATCATTAGATGTGTAATTAACCTTTCTGATCCTATCAAAGGAAATAATGTACGTTAGAAACACTGAACTCAGCATAAATTTTAAGTTAGGGCTAATAAACTCATCTAACTAGTTAGTACATTGTATGAGTGAAGATTAGATAATGGTATGTCTTTTGTTGGATTGTTGTCAGCGAATAGTTTACCAACAACAGGAGAAAAGAGGAAGTGGGATATATCTTCAAAGAATTCATTAAATTTAATTCTATCACGTCTAATAGATTAGTCTAAAGTGTCGTGAAATTATAATCTAAGTTAGAGAAAGAAGTAATGTGCTCTGTTTTATGGTATATCCATAGTATTAAATAGAAAAAAAAAGTTTTGACGTCATCTAATGGCTAAACAGAAATATTCACTATATATTACTGGTAATATATAAACCTGATGGATGGTTGTCTTGTAAAGATTGCAACAATTCTCTCGACAGTGTTTGAGTGTATGTAGAGTAATAAAAATAATAATATTTTTCAATGTTACTTAAACAGACCACTAAATAGTGGCTCTAAGCTTGAATAAATAAAATACACACAATTATATTATTGAATTATATCATTTTAAGATTGTTAACAATGAAGGTAAAACATTCTTAATTGTTTGATTGATCATATGATACAATGATTAATCTAAAAATAAATTTAAAATATTTTAAAGACTTATATCGCCGTTAAATACTCGTTTATCCAACATCATGATAACTGAAAACAGGCACAATAATAAGGCTTCATATTTTCTTCATTAAAGGTTTAATTATTTTAGCAAATGTAGTTATAATAGTTTTAAAAAGTGTGTTGAGAGAGAGAGAGAAAAAATAGTGTATATGTATGTGTGTATTATTGATTCGGGATATTTTTTACACAGTTTAAACAATAAAAAAATCTTTAATTTAAAATATTATTTTCTGAGAAGTTCTTTTTCCCATTTTCCAAACGTAATTCAAAAATATATATCTATTGGTATGCCGTGCTGTTATTAATATAGTGTAAAATATTCTAAATATTGAAATAAACTTGGTATTCATTTTTGGATCTAAATAACACATTCAAAAAATTGCATGCTATTTCCATCTGTATTTTAAATTAATTTTTAGTTATTCCAGTAAAATGAAGCAGCGGAAGCAATAATTATGTAAATATCTTCGTGCTTTTAACAAAGATGTAGTTCTAAAATTTTATTCCTTTATCTCCAGTCGACATAATGCAAAAGCATAGAATAAAATTAGCAAAAAGTTAAATTATCATTATATACTGAATAAAAAAGTCATAAAATATTATGAAAATCTTTTAAGTAAAATTAACAAAACAAATATACAAATTGTATTAACTATAGAGTAAAATCAAATTCAAAACATAATAATAGAAAAACCAATGCTGTAAACAAAATAAAAATAAAATATAACGATTCAAAAATATCAAAAATTTCTTTAAAAGCGTTGAAGGGATTAAGAACTAAGTTACAAAGATTATCACTTAAAACATACACTAATGTAAATGAAGTTAATAAAGTAAAGAACAAAACGAATGTGGAAAACATGGAGCTAAATTAGTATTAATGTGTGTGTACAGACTAGAATGTGATACGTAATCTTATATATATATATATATATATATATATATAACGTTCCAAACATGAATAAAGAATAGAGTCTAATTTATTGAACAAGAAGAAAAAGAGAAAAAAAATATCACAAAATATGCAAAATATCCTAACTAGGCATGAAGAATTGTCAACAAATGGAAGAAATCAACTAAAAAAGACGTGAGCTGTTACATTAGTATATTCTGAATCTGGCTTCTGAGAGATTTGAGGGTTTAAACTTCTTTATACGTCCAAAATTTATTTACCGAAATATACTATGGAAAATACGCAACTACCATAAAAATATTTAAAAAAGCGAATGACCAATATAATGTAAACCATAAATATATATGTATAAAATAAGAAAAACTCGTATGTAAATCAAAGCAAAACAGGAATGAACAATCCAAACTTAAAACAAATTAAAAAGTATTCAAAACTTACAAAGCCAACATTTTTAATGCTAATATATATATATATATGCATGCATGTGTGTGTAATTCGAGAATGTTTAAAATCATGCTCGTGCTGAACATTTTAAACCATATTACAGCAGCAAAACATATTTTAATTTAAAGTTATTAAATTACATGTACTCTTATCCCGTTTAAATCTATCTCTTGATTTGATCTTAATTTTGTTAATAGAACAAAAGAGAACTTTTTTTAAAGAAAATTTTAAGAAAATCCTGGGTTTTTTTCTATATTCATTTTTTACGTTTTAACGTAAAAAACGAAACATCAAAATTGAAAAAATTATTCCTCAATTTTTGTTATAAAATGAAGTTTGACATTTTAAAGAACAGCACGTAATATCGTACATATCTGAATAAATTTCATGTATGTTAGCTAATGCTTTACTGGGTCGAAGGAGAAAAAAACCTAATTCCACTAAATACATATACATACATAGAAAGAATTTTTCTTTAAAAATTCCAGTCCTAATTACAAATATCCTTTTTATTTCTGAAACTAAAATCAAGATATAATGACTCAATTTATTCACAAACGAGCTCATCAAATAATACTGCAGAAATTTCGAGTCATATGCGTAATTACTAACTTTAGACTTTTCGAAAGAAAAGAAAGATCTTTTGATAACGTCACTTTAACTTTACGAAAAGTTTGAGTTTTAGAAATCAGAAATCTCTTTATGCATCGCAACAGTAAGGAAATGGCTGTTCGAGAAGTGTTGTAAAAACATTTGTTTACTTAAAAAATGCAAAGGAGGGGGAGAAATCACTTTTGGAATTTGAACAAAAGATTAAAATTCTTAAGGGAAAAAAATGCGTTAGGAGTTTTCTTTTAACAATCTCGAAACATTTGACAAAGCATCAATAGCAACTGTAGAACTCGTATATTTTTTACGCTTTCATTTTCTTGACATTAATTTTTTTTATTCATCCAGAGTGGATTTGTATTTTTTTTTTTTTTTTTTTGCTATTTTGCAAATGATTTTTTATGGGATTCTTTTTTTCCATATATGGTATTTCAAATAATTCTGTTTGAAATATTCGATAAGTGAATACGTTCTGATTGAGTGAAATGTGTAGATAGCTTTATTTATTTATAGCTTTATTCAACTGCTTTTTACACCTAAAGAAACCATTTTAAATTGTGTTAAATATAGATCATTTTTACATTTTATTTTGAAGAAAATTTTATTGTTATTTTGATGTGATTACTTTTGCAGGCGTTTGAAATTTCCTTTCCCCCCACTTTTTTGAAAAAAAATTACATATCCTCTTGCATGTATAATAAAATGTTTCATACATTTCAGTTGAAGAAATAAATGAAAAAGAAGATGATACTTTAAAAATATTTATTTACTGAGGAAAAATTAAAATGTTTAAAAATAACTTTCATTGCATTTAGTAGCATCATATTTTACAAATTGTGCTATTTTATTAAAATATTTTCACTTAAAATAAAGTAGAAAAAATATATAGCTATAAAATCTTGTTAAACATTCAATCATTGATCATACTGTGCAAGAATAATTAAGTAAATGAAAATGGAATGGGATTGCAGCTACCAGTCGTATTACATTCGGAAAAACTAAATTGAAGTATATACAGAAAATTTAAATTTTTAAACATATCATGGATTTTTATTGCCATTGATTACAACTTTTTCGACCTATAAACTCTGCAAAAGTTTCATTATCACTAAAGTGAAGTTATTCTCAACCATAATATCAAATAATTTATCTGGAGTAAATATATTAAACTAAATTATGTTATTTATTAAAACATCTATGAAACGAATTCAATCCTTAGAAACTAAATTATTCACATCGTTATTATTTCTTGATGAGTTTCAGTGAAAAATAAATTCAGATTGAAATACACCTAATCAACTTCCAATTTACTCTGTAAATGCTTATTTCCCTTTCAACTAAGTGATTAACATTCGAAATTCAAATGTACTGCAATGTATTTCTAGTACATTATTTTTAGTATAGCATTTTCAGAAATGCTGATAACGCGTAAAATTAATACTACAGAAAATTTTGATATTCTAGAACGAATATATATATATGTGTGTGTGTGTATGTGTGTATACGCACTCTGTAACAAAAAAAGAGCGATGCACAAGAAGGATTTGCCCGATTGTAATCAAATTTCCTATGCAAAGAAATATAGACTGAACATGCAAATGATTAAAATTTGGTGACCAATGAATGAATAGCGGGAGCTACAGCGCATCGGAACTGCGCAGACAGCAGGTGTATATAAGAAGCGATTCTCTATCTGATGGTCAAATTTTCTGCTGCATTGCGGCTTAGGATATCTTTGAACGACTGAAAAAATGCCTCGCTGCAGGATAAGAGCTCATTGACAGCAACTGTCAGAGTTTGAAAGAGGTCGTATCATTGGATTGAAAGAGGCAGGTGGGAAAATTGGAGAATCACTCGTCATATGGGTCGAAGTCATGCAACGATTAGAAGACGCTGGCAAGAAAGGTAGATTGCAGCGTTGTGGTCGACCTAGGGCCACAGCAGATCAGGAGGACAGAGTGGTTGTCAGATCAGCTGTCACAGCGCCTGATTCATCGTTATCAACCATCAGACAGGCAACCCGAACACGAGTGTCCACCCTCACCATTCACAGACCGCTGTAGAGCGAAATCTACGCTCGTATCGATCGATACGCCACCTGCAGCTCACGCCTGCACACTCTCGAGCCAGATTACAGAGGTGCTTGGCTGGATTAGGTTGGAATGATGCTGACTAGTGACGTATATTGTTTAGCGAAGAATCCCACTTCCAACTATGTCCTGACCATCATCGAATACGTGTCTGGAGACATCAAGGGCAGCGTGCCGATCCTACTTTCACTATTGTACGCCACACAGGTCTTCAACCAGGAGTTATTTTCTGGGGTGCCATTTTCCTTGATAGCTGGCCCCCTTTGGTCATCATTATAAGCGCACTTACAGCAAAGCGGTACGTCTACGACAATCTGAAACCTGTTTTGTTACCGTTTCTTTTGCAGTACCCTGGCCTCATTTTTCAGAAAGAGATTGACAGACCACATACGGTACGTGTTGCTATGAATTGTCTTACAGCTTGTAAAACACTTCCTTGGCCAGCCAGATCTCTCTCCATTCGAGCATGTGTGGGATATGATGGGAAGGCGACTGCATCTAACAGAGAATGTTGATGACCAACCCGACAATTGGAGCAAATTTGGAAAGAAATACCGCAGCAGACCATCAGAGAGCTTTATCACCCTTTGCCAAGTCGTGTGGCAGCTTGCATCCAGGCTAGAGGTGGATCAACACCTTATTGAGTTCGTTACTTTGTAACTACGTAACTCTGACATAAATCATTCAATTTTTCTGAAATTTTAATCATTTTCTATTCTGTACATAATTTTCGTATCCGCCATTTTTTGTCTCCATCAGACAACTCCTTCTTGATGTGTCATTTTTTATAGAGTGTACACTTTCTCTCTCTCTCTCTCTCTCTCTATATATATATATATATACATACATACATATATATATATTTATATATATACATATATATATATATATATATATATTTATTTATATATAAATATACATACATATATATATATATATATATATATATATATATATATATACCTTGAAGCTCATAATAATTTGACAATCAATATAACTAATTATTAAATTAATCTGGATTAGCTTAATCCGTTCATTTTAAAATTTTCTTTTTAAAATAAATTTTGTTAGATTTATTTAAAATTACACTGTTTTTATTACCGATTTTAATATCTTAATTAGTTTTATCGTAAATAATTGCTTTCGTTCTCATAAAAATACTTTATAGATATTGTAATATTTCTCCTAAATGCTATTTTTGTTGAATTTCTCAATTTAAAAATAGCATAACAAATGAGTAAGCTTTAACATTTAATTTTATAAATAAAATTCAATTATTCAATTATCTGCTTTGCTTTTCAATTCATCTTGATTAATGTATATGTAAATTGTTGATATTTTTAATAATTTTCCATTATAATTATTTAGCAGTTTTTTAGTTTTATTTCTAACAAAGACGCCTTCCAATTACGTCGTAAATCATTTAACAATCATTATGTTACCAATTATGAGCAATTTAAACAAAGTTATAGTGAAATAAAAGAAAATATAATAATTTCATCTTACTTCCACACACTACCTGATATCATTAAATACATTTTTTTCAAATTTAATGATTTCTTGCTTAGTGAATTCGTTAAAATTCGTTTAAGAAATGCTGTGAAATTAAAAGATAAAAGTTAAAAATTTAAAGATATGAACTGACTGTCAGATTCGGTGCCATAAAAACCAAACTAAACTTCCTTAATACTTCATTCCTTTTATTTTTAGGAAAAAAATCAATTTTGATTATTTTAAATATGAACACACATTAAGGGTACTTTTAAAAATGCCTCCTTTTACACTTGAATGGAAGTGCCATTATCGGAACCACGAAGATAATTAAGTGAGGTGTAAAAATTGTTAAGTGCCGTAATTAAGTCAGAAGGCCCAGTCGGCAACAGTTGGTTAAGGTTTTCTTGGGAGCATTTTTTTTCTTGCTCTTTCTGTGTAAGGTTCATAACTTTACTGAAAATTAAGTGAAGGCACACACTTCATCTAAGAACAGCGTATCAAGAGAAAAGCGAGGAGTACATGACTTAAAATTAGTTTATATTTTAAATGTTATGGTTTTTAGAATAAGTGCTCTAAGAAATAATATTGCTAATTATAGTTAGAAATAAATCTGTAAAGTTCATATGCTGTGAAGTAGAATGTGTTTTCTTAAATCATAAACTAAAAACTAGCCTTCGAATTACAATTTCGAGAAATTCAACTGCAATAAATGTAAAATGGATTGTAAAAGGTCTATACCATTGGTTTTCACATTTCATCTCTAATTATAACTTTTTAACACCCTTCCTGAACACGACTAAAATCTTTTAATATACTTTTAAACTACGCTGATTGGGAAAAGTGAATTTAGTATATTTTTCCTTTTATTATTCTGTACTGGAAGGTTATGAGTATTTTTAAAACAATTCATTTGCAATAAGACTATTATTTGAGGTTGAGTCATTATTAGTTCATCCATATTTTATCTATAGGAGATCTTTGAATTGCATAGTACAGTCAGACATTTTAATTTGAGAACTTTCGATTTTTTTTTCGCTTTTATTTTTAATGTATCATCACAGGAAACAAGAAATTTCATATTGTCAATTACTTGTTTTCCTTTTCATTACTTCGAACTAAAATAAAATTCAATGATTCATAATTATCAAATTCCTGTCTATCTAATATTCAATAATTTAAGAAAATTCGAATAAGAAGAATTAAATATGATGAAATGTATTTATATCTTAATTACTGATATATATATATATATATATATATATATATATTACAGCATAATAATTTTTATACTTAAAAAATACTATGCCGTAATATATATGTAAAAAATATTATGCTGTATTGAATACAATTTTTAATTCCGTTTCCTTATAAATAAATTATATATCTGCTTCAGTTATTGACAGAATTTTCATTCATGTGTTTTTATTACTATTTTAGGATTATTTACTGTACTGAAAAGTTTCTTTCTAAGCTATTAATCAAAACTATTTTTTATCTGGATTACTCACTTGCGCCACAAAATTCCATCACTTACTCCTAAAAGAACCATTTGAAAATCATTTGTTCATGTAAAGACCTTATTTTCCTTTAATCTGAGTAGTAACATTAAACATAGCGAAATATTATCATAAATCATGTTCTTATTCATATAAAATGATAAAATGCAAAATCTTTTGCGTAATATAACGTTTTAACATAAACACTTTCAATTTAAAATATATTTTCTTTGAAATGTTACGAATGAAGGGAAATGAAATTTATATCATAATTGCATTGCAAGTTAAGACCTATTTTTATAAAATAGCTACAACATATTAATGAATTAAAATAAACTTATATTAATAGAATATACATACATTACATACATACTTACACACACACACACACACAGATATATATATATATATATATATAACTATATATATATATATATATATATATATTTGTGTGTGTAATTAATCTGATGTTAAATGTGTTAATAGATAATTGTCTCTATCAAATCACATCAAATGTAAAAAAAAAAAGATTCCTGAATAAAATCAATTAGTGCAACATAATTACTGGAAATTTTATGATAATGTTTTTAGTAAACTTGAAGGGAGAAAAAAAATACATTTTATACCTCAGTTTTTAACTACGTACTCGTCTCAAAATTCATTATTTTTACTTAATCATGAACATATCATCAGGGAAATGTCTCTTATACATTTCAAAAAGCAAATCCTAAAAACCCAGAAACAGTAAAATATTTCCCTTCACATTCCGCATATCCCCTTTTTTCCCTCCCTATTTTCCCTGAAAGAACAAGGTAACCTGCACCACCCCACAAAATACCCCAGAGCCGGACCTAAAATATGACTTCTCTCAGCGTTCTCACTTTGGCTCATTTTCGATAAATCATCGCCAACACACGAGGGGCCCTGTGTCTTCATGAAAGAAACAAGCGTCGTAATATCTTGGTGAGAAAGAAAACAGGAGCATAAATATCCAATTCCATTCCTGAGATAAAGCCACCAGGAAAAAGGAAAAAGAAAAAAATGCTCATGATAACGGAAGGAACACTTGCGCAGATACATACAAAAATTGCCTTGGTTGGTAAAAAAAAAAGGTTCCTGAATAGCGAAGAAAAGAATCACGGTTACATGAAAATCGATGATATACAGCAACAACATACTGTCAGCTTCGAGGCCTGTCCACCTGATCGCTTCCTCTTTGAGGACATTTATAACAACAGTACCTCATAAAATGAGAGAGAACTTTTTACGCAGGTGGAACAAAGGGTTGTCGTAAAAAATTATGAATGGATTTGTTTGTATGGGTAATAATGTTATATATTTTGTGGTTGTTGTTTTTCATTGCGATCGGTATGGAGGTAAAATTGCTTTTAGACATTTGCACTTGAAGTTGTTCGATCATTAGGTATGAAATATTGTTTGTTATATATTAAAAGGATATTTTTATATCTGATATTGATTCGATCTATTTTTTGATATTTTGATGGCTGAGACACTGTTCCCATATATTACAAATATAAGCAAAAAAATACCACTAAAACATTACTTTATATATGAGGAAAACCAACGCATATTATCGAGATATTATTATTCTTCATTGTTTCCTATTTTATATGTTAAAATGAGTTTCTTATTAAGATATTCAGATTACGAAAGAATAAATTGTTTTTATTTTATATGTTAAAAGTGTATTTTAGAAAATATCACGAAATATCTCAACATTTTAAGTGTAACAAGAAAGAAAAAAAAATGTGGGGAATGAAATTTGAAAATAGGAAATACAACGTAACCTACCAAGTACCATTATAAAGAAGGATTTATTTTACATTCCTATTATTTCAAAAATTGTTATGGAATTGTTATAAATACTTTGAATTAAGAGTGATTAAAACAAATAATTGAATTAAAAAAAAACAAGGAAATGTAGAAGATATTATATATTTAGGAATATTAAAGGATCCAAATTAAGCCTAAAATGGAAGAAAGATTTATTTCTGTACGGAGATGAATCACCTTATTTTGTGGTATTAAATGAATTACCGTCTTTAATTAAAGTTAGTTTCAAAATGTTATACGTTTTATTATTTTCATTGAAAAATACCCATATGTAAGATATTTCATACATAATGTTATACGTAAGATACTTCGTACATATGGTTATTTTTTAACCTCTTACACATTCCATATTTTTTCTAATAGATTCCTTAGTAATAATTTGTCTGCGAAGAATACATACATTAGTATTTACCATCAGAACTTTTCATTCAATTTCAAATAAATTAATATATATTTTAATGAAGTTGACACAAATTGCAATAAATGTTTAATAAAATAAATTGTGGCCAACTAAAGATTGACACATACAATGTCATAATTATGAAATTTATTATATATGGGCGCTTATGGATTTTTCCTACTTAAAATTTCCATTTAAATTCAGGTCTCATATTTATTTTGAGAATTTTCTTTCCGCATTTTTATAAAAGGTAAATAGATGTAAATATGTTTCGAATAAATAAGGGATTAGATTTAAAAATGCAACAATGTATAAATTGAGGAAACTATAAATTTTGCATACATTATAAATATTTTAAGGAAATTCTTGCAAACATCAAAGTTAGCTCGGAGAATGCTTCTTATTCATCTTAATTATTCGACCTCATTTAAATATTTTGTTAAATTCTACGTATGAGGAGAGCATGAAAATTATAATAAGAGAATAGTAAGAAAATTTGTTAAGTTGGGGCAAAACTTTGAGCAGCTTGCATTTTCTTAACATATACAGATTAAACTAACTTCATATCTACGTAAAAATGTTGAGTTCTTAATTTATAATTAGTGTTATTTGTAAGTTTACTTGATTGTAAACTATTTATCTAAAAGATTCATACACTATTACATTCTTTATAAACACCTTTCAAAGATAAATTCAAAAAATAAACTCAAAAAAATCATTTAATGTACATATTTATCACAATAATTGTTTTAAATTCTCTATGACACATAATGATTCCAAATCTTAAGTTTAGGATGAAAATATACATAGAATTTCTCTTACATTGTTTGTGGATCTACTTCGAAATCTTAAATTTTAAACTATTTTATCTATCATTTGAATTCAATACTAACTAGAGTATTCAGTAATTGAACATCTTAGTAATTATTAATATTGAGCATCAATAACTAAATTATAAGCAAATAGTAATAATTATGTTTAATACATTACAGCCATAAAAATTAATATTTAAATAGAAAATTATCACGCATTTTTATCTTCTAGATAATTAAAAGTAATAACAATTATAAAGTATTTGTTCAAAAACAATTTTTTATTCTTAAGAACAAAACTTAAAATAAATGTATAGAATTTATACATATTTGATATTTTACGAGAATGCTAAATTAAATAGAAATGATTATTGATGGAATATAAAGTAATGGTAATTCATTGTAAAATTAAAATTCTGAGTTTGAAGGTCTCAAGGTGCTTCAATTCTAGTGGTTTCTATGTTGAGAAATAGCTTATCATTTGCATCAGCTGTATCAGTTTCCGAAAATATTTTTATGCGATTATGTTTTGTGTTTCTTTCCTGCTTCTAGGAAATTACGTTATGTTACGAAGCAAACACACACGCACACCCTGACACATACACACACACACACATATATATACCCAACTCTTTCTACACGGTCTTTTTTTACACGAATTTTTTGTTCCAACACGAATCCCCAAAATTTTTTCCCGATTATTCAAATGCTGTTTTTGCCACCTAATACCACCTCTTCGATTCAGCCACTCGATCAGAGTATTATAGCAATATTTAAAATGTAATACATATAGCAAACGTTTAAACATATTTTAGACTCAGTGGAAGAAAGAAATTTGACTGTTGTGGAAGTATGGAGAAAGTTTAGGATTTTGTATTGCATAACACGTGCTTCTTTTACCTTGAAACAGTTACACTAATTGATCTTAATCGCTTGTTGGAATAAAGTTTTGTCAGAATGCATCAAAGTAGAAGTTTCGTAGTATACAAAAATCAGCTGTGGGATCCAAAATTATAACTCTATCAAATGCAATTGGTGACGAATGTTTTAAGAACATTCAAACGGCTGACATTCAAGAATTGATACTAGAAATCTCTTTGAATAAGTACGATTTCATCGAATTTATGACAGTTTATGATAATAAAAAAGTCGATATTGACAAAGTCGAAAATAAAGTTCAGCTATTAACGGCTGATTTAATTCTCGAGGGCTTTAAATTTGCTACAAGTATTAAATATTTTCTTACTTATGATCCTGACATAGAGCGTGCATTGAAATTTCAACTTAATCTTAAGTTTTGAGTAGCAATATATCAAGAATTACGTAAGCAACTTGAGAATCCAAAAATACAGCCGCTAATAACAGACTTAGTAACAACAAAAAAACAAATGAGGCCGTTAATAACGAACGAAACTCTTCATTTGAATCAAAGTCGAAAGTTGTGTTAGACATATTGACACATCTACTGAGGATATCATTTTGGATCCAGCTCGTAATAAGCGTGCACGCTTGTTATCAAGTAGTGTTGAATGAATAGTTGTTAGTAGTTTTATTCCTAATTTCAATTTGGTTTTTGTATGTTGTTTGTACCTATAGATGGAATTTTCACTGTATATTAATTTTAAAAAAAATTGTAACAAAATTGAATTGTTTTTGTTTTATATATATGTAATATGGATTTCTTCATTACTTTTTGCAGGATTTTTTGGGAATTATTTAGAATTTTTTCAACTTTCACGATTTTTTCTAGTCGACAAAAATATCCCCAAATCTACCCCATATGTCGAATGTATATTTTACTCGAATATTTTTGCACAGTTTTCTGAGAAACATGTCTAACGTGTAAAAAAAAGAGTTCAATATATGTAAATATATATATATATATATATATATATATATATATATATATATATATATGGGGGGAGGTGATTCTTTTATTTACACATACACAATGGCTAATGATCAATATAAAAAAAAATTCAAATGTGATTGAGAAACATAAAGCTTTGTTTCAGTTCGTTTAACTTATTGCTCTATTTATTTATTATGAGTAGTTCCCATTTATTAAAGATTCTTAAATTATACTTTTTTAAATTCTTTTAACACATTAAGATGCTGTTTAATACACACTGCTATAATGACACTAATTTCCCTTGATAAGCTTCTATTTTAATTATTTTCTCGTTGATCCTTACAACAAGGAAAATTTCCGCTAAATTGGCGAGTGTAAATTCTAAAGAAACTAAATGCTTTTATACACATTAAGTAATTTCATGGCTGACATATTTTATTTTTATTAACTTAATTACTTGGCATTAATTTTTCGAAAATAATAACACAGTTTCAACATGTATTATTAGACTAATTTCCAAAATTTAAACTTATACGTAATTAATTTCTTTTCCCTTTAATTTTTTGTATATTATTCAAAGTACGATAAAACTCGTTAGACAGTATATAATCTATTTACCTCCAGCTAGCGTTCTTTGGGATAAATCAAAAAGTCAGGCGTTCAATTACCATGTTTTTTTTCCTCTTTGATTTTTTATCTTAGTTTTTGTCCCTAATCTCTCAAAAGCTGAATAACAAATTTTCCCATCAGCATTACAAAAACGTTGTTCGTAAGCTGATTTTCTCAGACTTACGTAATTCAATTAAGAATTTCCCACAAAGGGCGCAAATTAGATCGCAAATAATTCGCTATTCCGTGAAAGTTAGAAGCGTAAGAAGTAAGCATTGAGCTTTACATGCTTTTATTTGTTTATTTATTTATCTGCTTTTTGTGCTTATTAAGCTCATAATGCATTATTCTTTGAGATCTTTGCGTTCTTTGATCTCACTTGCGCTAAGTGATTTATACACTTAATTAAATGAAAGGTGACAAGTTTTCGTCATAATACTTCTTCGGGAAATGTTTTTTAGCAATTAACACTTAGAAAGTGAACTAGGCAATCTGAATGCTTGGCACGTGTGCTGTTTTTTTTTTTTTTTTAACCATTGACGCAACATACATAAAAATTAATTATGCTATGAATGAGTCAGATAATATGAATTTCTGGCATGTGTTTTGTATGCTGAGGTTTTGTTTTCCTCTCTCTCAAAATATACAAATATGATTCGATATCAATTAATTAATCACTTTATGCTTTGGGTTATAACATGTGAACTAACTTGCAATATTTTTCTTCACATTATTACATATTTAAAAACATATTTTCATCAAAAAATTAATTTATACTTGTAATATTCATTTCAGATTACAATTTCTGTACGTAGTTAAGCTCAGTGATCGTCAACTAAATAAACTTCAAAGGCAATAATATATGACACAATATAAATGAAACAATTAATGTATAGGACAATAATATATGAAACAATTAATGTATAGGACAACAATATATGAAACAATTAATGTATAGGACAATAATATATGAAACATTTAATGTATAGGACAA
>BMAW01078271.1:211466-313671 GCA_019974015.1 Nephila pilipes | reverse complement strand
CATAGATGTCCAAGTTAAAGCTTTTATTTTATTTTTACACAAAACAAAATGTTAAGACAGCCGAAACTTGAAAATTTAATACCTTCCATTCGCCAATTTCCAACACCAAAACCAAGTTTCGGGCATTGCTGCATAATCTATGATGCCTCATTTTCAAACACTTCCAACATCAAACCGATTCTTTAGGATTCTTTTTACCAAAGGGTAAAATTCCCGTAAAAGAAAGCAATGTTTGGGCTTTAAACTAAAACTGCAGCCTACCGTAAATACGGGAAAATAGTCTTTAAACTGTATTTTTTATAGGATTTATATCAATTTAAAAGACTTTTAGCGTTCCTTATCCATTACTCGGCATTTCCTATGGGGATTCACTAAGCCTCTTGAGAATATAAAATTCAATAGCACAAGAATGGAAAGCGGTAAATAGTGTGTCAGGAAATTTCGGCAAACCCTCCTCTGGGTAAGAAACTGTGTTTATTTTCATGTATTCCTGCCAAAGGAATGAGGCAACAACTCAAAAATTTCCCAGAGGGCACAGAGATTTGCACATTGAAAATTGAAGTTTAGAAACTGACAAAGATCGTATTAGGCTGGAGGCTTCTTAGGATGAAATAGAAGGAATGCTTCTTGATAGAAAGCAAATAATGTCATTGCTTTAGGATTTGGTCTTTTGTCTTTCCTTTGATTCGTTTTATTTTGAGCTTTCACTTGTATGTGCCAATTTATCAAATTAAGAGAATGTGAGTTTGAAAAGATCAAAATATTTTGTCCATCCGTAAAAGCTTTTGTTCGTTGAAAAGTATAATTTGCGTAATTTAATCCATCTCGAGTAGTACAACATGAGTAAGGAAAAAGGGTAATTTAATATATTTTGAAAAGTACTGACTTTATCCAAGTTTCGAAATACATTGTACTACAACACCATAATGCACGTTAAAATTTATTCTCTACCTTTTTGTCTTATTGACTTTGCATTAACTTCTTATCCATTTTAAATTAGACTCGATAGCTTGGGCTTAGTTATTACATCATTGTGACCATTCTTGATTAGTACATTTACCATCTCATTACTTTTTTTTATTTAAATTCAGCGTAATGCACAGAAACTTGAATGCATGCAACATATTAAATCTTAAGTCCTGTTAAAATCGTAAAAAAAATATTTTATTTTTTCATTTTTATTTATTTATTTGAGAAATAAAAGTTCATTATTTAATTCTGAAAATCCCTACTTACGTTAAGTTGATTAAATGAAATAATATTGTATTTCAAATTTATTTAGAATTTTGTAACTAATATTTTATTTACTCATTAAATATTGTATATCATCAGCCATCTTGAAATCCAATTACATTCCCAGATTGTAGTTCGTGTTAAATGGAATAAAATATTTAATGTAAGTTATTTATATATGATTTAAAAATGGTAATTATTTATGGATTTTACGCAAATATTTTGTAAGAAATTCACATCAAAAGGGGTTCGGAATCAATGTAACGTTTTCTTATTTATATTATTACTTGAAATACTAATTATTTAGGGTTATAACGCAAGTATTTCCAAAAATAATATAGATCAGCAATTTTTTTAATATTATTATCGTTCTTTTTAGAGACGTTTATGCTTTCATGATGTTTGCCATTTTTAGCCATTTTTTATTTTCAAATGAATTAAAACACAATTGTTATCAAATAATTGAGTTACAAGTGAAAGTTTAATTTTCTTACATTTTATTTATTAATCAAGAAAGCTTGTATTTTTAAATAAAAAAAATAATTTCAGGGAAATATAAGTAATATATAATGCGAGTGGTAAGAAGGAATATTGAAATTTTACTTCTTAACCACGCCTCAGAAAGATATAATCAAAAACTTTCTGCTTTCGACTTTCAAGGGAAGGGAAGAAAAAAAAGTGAATTAAACTGAATTTTTTCCACCCAAATTAACTCGTTAAATGCCTGCCACCGGGGGAAAATCACCAACAACTTCTTACAAAAGACCTTTAGACTGATGCAGGCAAATTGAACCCCTTTAGAACACCCTCATCTATCATTAACCTCACCAAGATTTTCTTTCAAACCTTTTATTTCACCCTACCCCCATCACCAGGCTGTACAAAAAAATTTGCTTCAGAAGTTAGTTACGTGCAAGTACCTTTTTTTTTTTTCTCAACATCACCTTCTCTAGATCCAGCAAGTTCGTTAGCAGTTGAGTAAGAAAGTAAAATGGGATAAAAGGGGATAGAAAGACGAGAGGTGCAGGGAAGCAGGAGGTAGAGAAAGGGAGTGTGGAAGACGCAGAAAAAAATCGGTTGGCGTTCTCTCGAGGGAGGACGAGGTGAAGAGCATTGCTCAGGTGTCAGGCTGAGTAAGAGGTGGATTGCGCCTCGGATGTCTTCAAGCGCACCAATTGGTGGTGAGACTAGTCGTCTGAGAAATTGAGGAAATAAAATAGTCAGGGGTTATTCACATATTAGACAGCATGAAAGGGAAAATACACTTGATGTTTAAGGTAAAAACTGCGTTGGTAAAATGTTGTTAATTCTTTTGTGTAAAGATGTTGTAAGCTTTACTTTCCTAATGTTTAGGGACATTTCGCTTTAAAAATTGTTTTTGAAAACACTATAAGAAATTCGAAATACATCATAATTTTAGGACTCCTAGAAATAATGATAAAACGAAACCGGTTGCAATTTTAAGACGATTCAGGTAATACTCATAGATAGTTCGTTCATTGAAAAAATCGTCTTATTTTTTTTTTACATTTAATTCAGGAACATGTAACTTAAAAATTTTTAAACAATGAATATGAGAATATGAAGGCGACATCTGCGTAATACTAAGTAAGAAATTATGCTTAAAATTATATGGAAATTAGTTTCCATTCATTTGAAAATATTTTGATAATAGGGGACATAATTTCTTTCTAATCTAAAGGGAATGAAAATTTTTAAAAATTATACCTGTAAAAATGATGAACATTTAATCATACATGTGAAACAATCACTCATTTACAAATTTCTAATTTATAGCTTATATATTTCTTAAATATACTGTATCGATTCACATATGTAAGAAATTCAAAGAATTCAACAATCTTTTACATTTTATAAAGAGTCGGATTTGGTGTTAAGTGAAGCATTAAGTAATATATACGTTCAATAAATATTGATGATTTATGCATTTTATTAGCATAATATTTTTTAATGTAAATACTTCAAATCTAATATTTTTCTTTCAATATGTTCACAATTATGACGATTAATATCATTGAGAATTTACAGCTACACGCATATTAAAAAAAAATAACAAATCGCAAAGCGGCAATAATAACTTAAGTGTTTTTGGCATGAAATCTATATTAACACCATTATATTTGCAAATTATAAATTTCTTTATAAGTTTGAGTATTAAGAAAGTTACGAATTTGCCAAAAATCATTCGTATGTCTTACAATATAGTAACAAAGGAAATATATGTAATGAGAAAATAAAAATAATATAATGGTATTGAGCATAGTTACATTATAAAATTGATGTTTCCTCTACTTTTAAGCAATTTTTGATGGCAATTTGTTTGTATTTTACTTAACGTTTTAAATTATCGGTAATGAAGTTGGACAAATACATTTATTCATTTGAAGAAAAGTATTTTTGAGGATTTGAGGATTAAATGTTAATTTCATTCACGTTAAAATAAAATTTGACTTTGAGATCGATGAAAATGAGCTGCATTTTAGGTACACTTCCTTTTTCCTAATCAATATGTTATGCTACTGGTACACGTTAAAACAATAACTGATTTTAAGTTTAGCAATCATAATTGCTTGTTATAATTTTAGGAATGTATAATATCAAGGTCTTGGTAGAATTTTACTTAATACTGTAATTTTTAAATCCAGGTCTTAGATCAAAGAATTAATTAATTATTAAATCTGATTTTAAATTAATTTAATTTCAGAAATAATATATATGAAACTGTTAAGTTACAGTATAGTGGATTAATAACGAATTTAAGAAAGTACAAATACGTATTTTTATGTCAACAGCTTAACTTAGGAACAAACATCCTTACCGATAAATTAAATCAATTAAATTTTAAGAATATTTTAATAATATTTTAATTTAATAATAATTTATATATTTTTAGAAAATGTGAACTTAATTTTTGATATGGAGTTCCAAAATTGTTTTAAAAAAATAAGTACTTAGTGAAGCTTGCTTTCATAATTATATTGTTCATATACAGTGAACTGGATTACGTATTCCGTATTAAAAAAGAAAATATGAATTAGTTTTTACAACCAATATGAATAGCCACTTAAAAATACAAGACCTCTGTCAAAGTGCAAGACCTGCTTTCAAGATCTACTTTAAAGGAAAGAAATTCTTTGTACATAATTCTGTATTCTACGACAGCAAAATTTGATGTTCAGAAATATTCTTCAAAATTCATATACAGAACGAAAACTCAAAATTTACTCCAAATTCGAATCAAAATGTTACTTTGCGTTACAAGTTCCTGTTTGATCAATAACGCCTAACGGTGTAAAGGTCTTGGTAATGTTTTTGATACTTTGAACTTCGTATTAATTTTTTTAAGTACTGGCTTTATTTTTTACAAAATTACTTTGATGTTTAATGGGCATTCTTGACTATTTTGTAATATTATATATTAAGCAATTAAATAACTTCTATTACATTATAATACTATGTTTGCTGTAAAAAACTATATATATATACATGTAATAATAATAATAATTTTATTGAACTCTATGTGTATTTTAATTTTGTAATATCTGCAATGCACTAGTTTTAATATTAATTTTTTCTAAATATTGCATTAATTAGCAATAACTGGTAATTTACTATGAATTTGTATACGTGTTAATAATGATGTCTTTTTAACCTTATATATATATATATATATATATATATATATATTTCATTCGTAATTTTATAGCTAAGTTAACAGTTAAAATCATGTTTGTCAGAAAGATGATACCCTGGATTCATCTAAGCAGTGGCCCAAAATACATATTACTTGATTCAATATATTGTTGAACGTATGTAAATATTCATCATCCAGAGCATTTCGTACATTCTCAAAGCATTTTAGTAAAATCCAGTAAGCAAATATTTTAAGTATTGAATTTGTTTGACACGTCAAATATTTATCTTTCCCTATATGTGTTCTTCTTTCACAGAAATGTGATATTTTATGCAGCTGCTTCTGAATTCTATAAGCATTCTTTGCAAAGCTAGAATCTTACTTTAGAAATGCGAAATATATTCTGCATTTAAATCATGATACCAGTAGTTTCAAAAATTTTGTTTGAAATTTATATGTTGCCTTTTTTTGTGAAATTATTAAATCATATACTTTCTAAGAAATAGTAAGATCAAGATTTATATTAACGCCAAATACATTTTTGTGTGCTATACATATATTAGACATTGCCTCGTGAATTCAAAAAACATCGTAGGTCATAACTTGAACTTCTCATAAGATATCTAGAAATATGGAGCAATATTTAGTCTAAAAGGCGTTTTATAATAATATTCTATATAACTATTTTTTAAATTTTAACCTCAAATCATTGTTGACATTACTGAAATAAATATTTTCAAGTAATTAGATTTTATTTAGACTCAATGTTTCAATAGATACACTGTATATTAAAAGGTATTTCCATACACTTTTCTTTCGCATTTGTTAACCCAAGATAACTAAATATTCGTCTAATAGATTTCTGAATCCTGAAAATTTTCAGAATTAGATATAACAATTGCTCTAATACCGTCTCATAATTAGCAAAATGCATTATGCGTAGGTGATACGCTCAGCTGTACACTTGTTACTTTTCAAGATTAGCTTAGCTATACGACAACTGTAAGATGTTTCGTCAAAATGGATACTGAAAATATTTTGAACATTGAAACGTCCATACAGATAAAACACGATTGAAAGTGAGGCAAATAAATACAGAAGGTGCACTTTCTGTGCATTAGATAAAAAAACAACAACCTGAAAGCCAAAGTACGTATGCAACTACTGAATCAAATCTATTTATGAAGAGAAAACTTTTAAAACCTCCTGAGACTTAAAACACTAATACTAATACTTCTCAGAAGTTACATTAGATATAGTTTGAAATAAAAGTAAAGGAAACATAAAAATTTACTTGTTTTTAATTCGTAATCAATGAGTCGATTGGTTAACTGCAGAGCAACACTGTTTTAAGTTTATTTATCTCGGGATAAACTAACTTTAAATAGCTTAACAATGAGTATTCTAAAAATTAGGAAGAATATATATATAAGGAAAGGCATTCACTAAGGAAACTAAAATAAAAAAAAAGAGGAAAAAAATTCTGTCACGAATAAAATTACAAAAAAAATTAATTTATTTAGGAGAATATTACCTTTAGTTTGTGAATATATCCTTATTTCTGAATGTTATTGAAAAAAAATAATGGAGAAAAAAAAACATCTAAAAATTAAATATTTATATGATAACTATCTTACAATGCATATACTTTTGGTGCTTTCGACGTAAAACTATATTTTTTTCTCTCCAAGTGAATATTTGTAATATATATATATATATATATATATTATACAACTGCATCCGCGAATTACAGATAATTGTTTTTAAGTTTGGTAATTCATCACGACTCTCAAATGCTGCTGAATGTTTTTCCATTTTGGGATAAAATCCATGTAGTTGCGCATTGAGGAAGTATAAAAAAATTTCTGTTTATATTAAAAACTAAGAGAGAGATTCGAATGTAAAGTAAATGAAACGCATTTCCTTCTTGATTGATACAATAAGTAATTGCTGTGCTAACCGCAATAATTTTATGTTATTTTGTTGAAAGAAAACCGAAAACCATTGGTCAAGCCTCGGATATTTACAGCAATCTTTCTATCACTTACTCAAACCCTTTCTCTAAAATTACTCATCGGAAATAGTTGCCAACTGTTCACTTGGAAAATGGGATAATATAGCCTAATTACCAGAACGTTGACAGAATGAAAATGAATGGATATTATGTTCTGATGATTTTCCGTTTGGCGTTCGTAAAAAGAAGGAAAGATATATTTATCCATTAAGCATAAGTGTAATTAACTGTGTGTTTTATGAAAGGCATTTTTAGAAAGATCATTTATGTTTAATGATTTCCATTTTCTCAGGTAATAGTAATGTATGCAAAACTACAATAATGTATGAATATATATATATATATATATATGTGTGTGTGTGTGTGTGTAAGTATATATATATGTATATATACATTATGAGAAAGTACATTCAAAGAAAAATGTGTAATTATATACATGTATTGCTTACATGACAATATATTTGCATTGTTTCCCAGACGAAATATAAAATGCATTATTTGCGCTCAGCAATGAATTAAGAATGTTCAATGTTGCAAATTTAACAATATTACTATACTACGATGTTTACGTGAACACCCACGGATATGTACATGTTTAATGCAGGTAATATTTGTGTGGATTCTGTGTCTAATAGCAATACATAAATACAAATGCAAAAGAGAATTTTGATAATTACTGAATAAATTTAGATAATCACTTTTTTGTCATATTTTAAAATAATCTTTTACATATATATTCTTATATATATTTCTGTCGAGCTGTATTCAATAGAAAATATAATTTGCCAATTGTATCATTTATATTTTTGAAAAGCAAAGATATTTTAAGTTAAAATATTCTTCTAATTAAAGTTGAATTAAAAATTAATCTGTACCATGTTCTTTCCTTAAATGAAAATAAAATAATTTAATATTTTCTGAATCACACAAAGTATATAAAACAATTCATTCAAAATGAGTGATCAAAGAGTTAAATTTTACTTCAATTTTTGTTTTAAATAAGTACTTTGGGTTTCATAAGCTATATTTTGCTCGTGTATATATTTCCTTCACGATTACATAACTTTCACAATGTTTCATATATATATTTCAGTGAAGTGCTTTGCAGAGTAACCTGCTGAGACCGCTAAACATGAATGCTTGTCATTATTTAAACAAATAATATTAGAATTGATATATTTGGCACATTTCTTATTTAAATTTCCTTCAATTTCATCAATTTAAATTTTGTGACATTGCGACTTTTGCGGTTTAACTTGAACTTGCTCCCTTCTGAAATATAATAAATATAACTTCTGAAATTTTCTGTGTGTATCACATAATTTTGACATCATTAGAGATCACTCGACAAAAATGTCATTTATGTAAATTCACAGTCAATTTACATTCATAACAATTAGTTATAAAATGACTAATTTAGTTGCCATACAACATTTTGTACAAAAACCAAAAGAATTTGTCGGAATAAATTAAGAAATAAGATGATATATATATATATATAATGTTACTCCTGAACACATTCACATGCTAAACATAGAATCGATATCAGATTAACCCGTTCAGAACACAAGATCGCGCGATTTTCCTGTCATGGTCCGCTGTATCGTATTTGTGACTGATATTTGCGTGCCACTGGGCCCATTATCACACGGGTGTGATTTCAAATTGGAACTTTTTATCTGAAAGTTTTACGTCCACTAGATGGCAGTTGAAATCCTTTGTATTTTCAAATATCGTTCCACAGAGTGTTTACCTTCAATTCCCGCCTTAGGTTCCGATGAGTTTTTTTTGTTTTGTTTTGTTTTTGCCGTTAGATCAATGGAATTTTGAAATGTTTCGAAAAGTAATTTAAGCTTCAAAAGTCTTAAGTATTATTTAGTAATTTTATTTCATATTTTTTGAATTCAGTTCTCTGACATTTCATCTATATTTTAAATTCTCGAATATTAAATATTTTTGGCATTTATATTGTTGTTATTTTCATAGCCCTAATAGCATATTTTTTTTTTTATCAGAATGCATATATTTTCTTTAAAATTCGCAATTATTTTTTTAAACATCACAAAAATCTTATTACCGAATATTTAGATGCAATCAATGATAATAATCTCTAAGTTGTAGCGCATTTGATAGCAAGGAATTTTATATCAATTTTTATACAAAATTTGACTTAACGAGGAAAATCGCCCGGCCCCGTGCGTGCGTGCGTACACTTTCAGAGCGCGTAGGCCTAGGGAAGCAGTTCTTTCTTGTTTCGCTGGTCTTGAACGGGTTGAGGAAAGCTAAAAGAGTACTTATTACATGGCGAGAACAGAACCGAAAAACCAAGTCAATTACCAAACGTGAGTATATACACCCTACAGTCTCCAAATTCACATCGAAAGCACTAAAAACTTCTATGAATTAAAAATATTGTAATTTAAACGCGAGCGAGTTATTTGGTATGAATTCGGATAAATTTTGTATGTAATTAAAATGAAAAAATGTTAAAAATATGTATTAATTAGCACACATGGTTTCATCACACTCTCACATTTGAATATATATGTATATATATGTGTGTGTGTGTGTATAAGGGACATTCAAACAAATGAAAAAAAATGTTTAGCTCATATATATATATATATATATATATATATGTGTGTGTGTGTGTGTGTGTGTAAAGAAACCGATTCAAAATTGTCTTACATTATTTTGTATCAGAATTTCAAAAAAAAAAAAAAAAAAATAACCAAACACACACTTAAGTGCATCTTTGAATTAATGTCAATAAGCGAAAAATGTTATGGTAGAAAATACATGTTCTAAAAAAATAAAGTGTTTTATATTTCTATTACAATTTCAATTAAAATCAGTCATCTCAGTCAGTGGAATAATTTCACTCTTAATAAAAAAAAAAATTAGAATTACAATAACTCAGATTCTCTTACTGGCCATTTGATCTAAGCGAATAAATAAAATCAAACCCCCATTTAGATACGTTGCAAGCGCAAAATTCCTCATAACTAGATCTATAAATATCCCGAAGATTAATTGATTCATAAATTTTCTGAATTTCGATCTAAAGTATTCTCATCATTCAGACCTGAGTTTCTCTAATGAGTGATGAGCGTATTTGATCTCAAGGTCCTTAATGATAATCGTTCAGGAATTTTGATTTATAATACAATGACGAATTGCTTTTGTAATTCCTAAAGTTTCTGTATTATCAGGATTCGACTCAAAATTCACTTAGTTATTGTCAGATAATACCTATATAATATAACGAATTACATTCATCTTTATTTTTATAATCGTTATGAGAGATGTCTATGTCTATTTAATTTGTCTATATTTTTCGTTTTTTGTGTAACAATTAAAAGCTATGTTTTATTACAACTAGTTAATGTATTAAAACTATCTTTTGAATTATTTGAATAAATATCATATCCTTTAAAAGAGTTCATGTGAGTTATAACTATCATGCTGTTTCGGTGTTACATAAAATATTTTCGTTATTATTAAAAGTTCTGTATAAATTCTTTACTTAGGATTTTTTTTTTTTGTTTAACACTTTTAGTTAAAAAAATATTTCTTCGTTTCAACAAATATATCAAAGTATTAAAACTGCACATAAAAGGAATGGAATACACTCAAATAATTTCAGAAAAGCTAATTATAATTGGGCTTTAATTTTACTGATAAGTGAATGATTATATAAATATTTTCGCATTTTTTTGAAATGTATTCATTAATTTTCTTGTTATATCAATAGCACTCTATTTAAATGAAAATATTATTTTTGTCACGTCTCAATAAGTTTTGCAGTAGGTCATAATTTGTAGAATACAATAAAGGTTATCTCTAAATTTGATATGAATTAATTAAATAAAACCTTCTTTTCTCACTTCCAGGACAAAATTAAGATAAATAATAAAAACAGTTACGATAAAATTTCTTTTATTTTAATTAAAGTGAGATAAGATAAAAACAGACTTCTCTGGAACTTTTAGTACTTTTTGATAGTTACACCTAGTTATTGAATTTATTCGTTAGCTAAAAGCTTCCATTGAGGATTTACCAAAATATTTGCACCTTTAGGCAATGTTCATGATTAAAATTCCATTTTTAATTAACTCAAAAACTAATTATGAAAATTAAACCGAAAAACTCTAAAATTAAGTTCATATTTTGCCAGATTTTCTTAATTATTTGTTTTCTAGTCTTGCATAGCGATTTGAAAGTTTCCTTCTAACTTCATTTTGTAAAAAAAAGGGAAAAAAATACTTTTTGCACCCCTAAAGTTTGTTTCGAAAGTATAAAATTTTTATCTTCCGATTTCAATATTCCTTCAATTTACTATATTAGAAATTAGCAAAATTAGTAAAATCACTTATTCAAGAGAGAAAATTATTCTGAGAATTGTTCCAATTATTTTCTCGTTGCTTGAAATAGTTATTTTGAATTAAACTTTTATATAATTTTAAAGAAAACTCTTTTTAAAATATAATGATGCCTTAAAATGCTAAACGTAATTCGTTTTTCTTATGTAAAAAGAGAATCTGGTTTATTCCAAAGGAGCTATACGAAATTAGTAATTTCTTTCTTAAAAAAAATTATTCTTATGTAAAATTGTAATAATAGAATTGTGTACAAAACGAATAAATGAGTGTTTGAGCAATAAAATAAGGAAAGAAAATCTGAGAAAAGAAAATAACATAAGGAAAGGGCAAATTTTATTTATAAATAACTTATAAACGAATGTATTTTTTTTTTAAATTTTCATTCAGTTTCTCCTTAAAGAGACAAAACACATATTACTACAAATATTGCATTTAATTTCGTTGGATTTATTTATCTCTTACTATATCTTTCACTTAAGGCTCCCGTCTACCCGCCATCTTGATTTCGTGGACGTAATATTAATCCTATGGAATTTCGACTTTAATTCTCACATCTTTACTATTTGATCTATTTGAATACAATAAACTGCATTAGAAAGAGCAAAAAATAATGAATGCTTCTGTGGAATTACTTTTTTCCTAAGATTTTTAAAAATATTTCTATTCTTATTTTAATTATTCGTTTTTCAGTTTTCCGGTCTTCAAAGAATATTTTCAAATATTTTTAAAAATCGAAGGAAAAAAGTAATTCCACTGAAGCATTCATTATTTTTTGCTCTTTCAAATGCACTTTATTGCATTAAATAGATCAAATAATAAAGATAGGAGAATTCAAGTCGTAATTACAAAGGATTAACATTAAGCTGATGAAATCAAAATGGCGGGTAGACGGGAGCCTTAAGATGCTTCAGATAAACCATTTTTTCAGATATTTTCTATAATAAAATGGTGAAAGTGCAATACCTTTAAGGCTTTGCATATCAACAGCTCTCGTCAGATGTGGTTGCGCTGTACTAAAATTAAGAGAATGCTAATACACCATAATATATATTGAGTGTCGCCATTCTATATTGTATTAATGTCGTTATATAATGCAATTCACTATAATGACTTGCCAATATATAATGCAATAATACCATACTATAATATCGTACAGTATATGTTGTCATTACATAATGTAATAATTCCACAATATACAATGTTATACACTATAATATGCTATTAGTCTATAATAATGCTATACTACATGTATTATACCATCACTATAAATATATTATATCTTAATAATATATCTTGTTATAAATTTTGAGTCAGTTCTCTCAAATTGTATGATCACAGTCTATTTTTTGTAATAAATAGCTTTAATCGTAAGAGTAAGACAGCCGTGGTGTAGCGGTTAGCATGTCTGACTTAGAGCACAGGGTTCGATTCCGAGGCTTTCAGTTTGGGTATTTAATCAAGGGTTTACTCAACCCTTCATTCCTTTGGAGTCGATAAAGGAGAACCAATTCACTTGAGAAGTAAACTATTGGTCCTCTATCGTGCTAGCTAATCGACCCGGTCACTAGTTAGAGTAATTTGCGCTCCAGGCCTAAAGTTACAGACAGGGAGATGGTAATGCGACCTTAAGATTTAGAGTTTCAGTCTGAGTATATAAGTAAAAATTCTATTTTGTAAGTGATTTGAATGTTCTTTTCAAAAATGAGAATAAATAAATAAAAATTTTAACAAACAAAAATATTAGCAATTCCAGGCGTGTTCATTGCATTTTTTTTTTCATAATCCAAAAATAAGCTTAAATATTTTTGAAAAATTAAACTTAAAAAAATTTAGTAGCTTTGCTATTCCAAGTAATGATCACTACTGGTCTAAATTACTATATTACACACAAAGCGCAAAATTTCTTTATGAATTCAAATATTTTTGTAGTGAGATTTATAATGAAAAAGGTTTTACTTATAATACTTCCTAACCATATTCTAAAAAAATGATTTTAAAAACAGGATATTGTTATTTATACATGCATCTGAAATGTCAATATGGATATGTATACCATGTGTACTGGTCATTAGGCGATTGAATACTATCTAAAAAACCTGATCATGGCTGAAAATTACGACGTTCTTCACAACTAGTTTTCATGTAGTTCTTGAAAGATGTTAATCCCAAAACCATTCACAGTACTTATCTATAATAAGTATCCAGAGTTTCAATCCTATTATTTGGCAACAGTCCTAAGTCCCATGATTACTTCCTTCTCTTAACATTCCCATATGTAAGAGAGGCCAATCAACTCTGTCGAATGAATACAGAATTATACAATGATGATAACCAAGTTATTTTATTCAGATCAACGAATAATCTGTACTCAAAGATTCCAATTCTTTGACTCTTTGTAGATATTATCTCGATTCAGTGTTAAAATTTCCTAACTCAACGCAGATCTGGTACTGATATTTACCATGATAACTTCAGCTTTCTATCTTATCACTCACTAAGCTTCCAACATGAAGTATTAAACGCTTCGCAGCTTATATATACATTTCCTCAATTCTATTCATTACCCTTCAATAACTCTCACCCAATCAACATAAGTCATGTTTCATTTATTGGACGAGAATTTTCATTTCAAACAACATCTCATTTAGACTCAAAAGCGTTAATTGAAGGGGGAAACGTGATAGACTCCTCTCTATAACGGTACAGTACTCTGTAGGCAGATATTACACCACAGCACCACCACATAACTAAAAAATTTCTGATATTAACGTAATTAAACAGGAAAGGCTGTGTCTTATTGTATGAAATTTAATACAGAAAACGGAAATAAAAAGTGAAACATACGAAATAATTAAACAGCAATAAAATGTATTGCTTTGTATTGATACCGTGCTTTATTCCGTTGCGATTATAAGAATTAAAATAATTTTTAGGACTTGTCAGCAGTGTATAAATGCCTGATTATTAGTACGCCTGATTGATGAAGTGCCGGGATATAGAGGAAGAGTACTGTACACTTAAATTTTTTTCACAATACCCAAATTGTATAAGTCTTAATAATGTTATATTTTATTCTTAAATCAAACTTGCTAGGAGGAGGGCGTCTAAACTTACAAACACCACTTTAAGACCAAAAATACCACGCCATTTCCAAACTGCCCTTCAAAAGGCATTAGAGAGGCGAGATCCCGGACGTGACTAATGAAATAACGGACGATTTGTTCTAAAGATCACCCCGAAAGCCCCCATTACTTCCCTTTTTCCTGCCCGGGCATTCATTCCCTTCCGTCTCTACCCTTGACGAATGCCCGGATTTACCTAACATATCCCGTCCTCTCTCATTCCAAAATCTGGATCCATTTTTCACGCGCCGGGAATCGACTTCCGGATGTCGAGCCACCGAATCTTTCAGTCCGGGAAGTTCCGGAACTGTTGGCACGAACTAGAATATTGCCTCATGAATGCCTAAAATAAAACGGAACCGGTGGATAAAGATTTAAAATACTTATTTTGCATCTCATACAACATGGTTTTATTCGGTAGGGCGCGTAAAGGGGAGATTTGGGGATTTTCAGTCCGGAAACGTTTAAATTAAAATATAAAGCATTCATGAAAAAAAAAATCTAATTTACGGGATTGTTACTGATGGGCAATGAAAAGTATTTTGTATTTCGAAAAGGAACGCATCAATTTGTACGTTTATTGCCAATGCATAAAAAACATTGTTCATTTCATAGTAAAAGGCATGAATCAGTTTACTAGTTTGAGCATTATGGCAGAAATGTTAATTCCAACGAAGAAGATATAGAAAAGTATAAGTATATAGTCACTGAGTTTTGTGTTTAATATTTATAAAATGAAAATATAAATACCTTTGTGACATACCTGGCACCACGCAGAGATCGAATAGTTTGATGTAAGATTAAAATGTTTAACTGTATTTAACATGATGTTTTTTTTAGTAACAAAACACATATTCTGCACAAAAAGCCACAGAATAGAAGAGCTTCAGCTCTTTCGAATATTTAATATTTCAACTTTGAAATAATTAATAAAGATATACGATTAATAAATACAAAGAAATGGCAATTAATTGTATTTTGGAAATAGTTTCATCTCCAAAAATATCAAGAAATAAGTTAATTCAAGAACAAATGTTTTAAGATAGCAGAGGACAGAACTTATAGCGTGACAATTGCCTTGAAATTCTGAATAATTTAACACAATTTTCAGTATTCTCTTAAATTCATAGCAACTTATAAATTATGTTCTCAGTCAATCAATGGGTATAAGAAACCAAATACTTAATTTTTATGTGATTTTTACTTCAATGCAACGAGGATTTTAAGAGAAAATTTATTTAAATGTATTTCAATCAAGGCTTGTTTTAATATATTCTAAATATTAAATTTATTACCAATGGAAGTGAGTGGGAAAGGTTGTACAAACTGACACGAAGACAAGCTGTCTTTACATTTATTTATATAGTAAGATAAAATACCCCACAAATTTAAGTGCTTAACTTGGAGCGATTTGATAAAGATATGCATAAGCAGGAGAAAAATGACACATAAAATATTTTACGGAGCCAAATGTCAAAATAGGATATCTGAAATTTGATATGTATAAGTTCGCTTTCCAGAATAGATGAAAATATTTGCTCTTCTAATACCAGTCAAAAATATATACGAGACATATTATATATGAGATATATAATAAGACATCTTCAGTTGTATTGAACAATGCTAATTCTATCAAATACGCAAATACTTTAGGAAAATTTAAATTTAAATAGACTGATAATGAAACCAATTCAACAAATTGTTCGAGATTTGTTCATATAAAACTATATCGATTTCTATAAACAAATTTAATGATCAAATAAAATGATATAACCAGATTCCTATTAAAACCACGTGTTTGGACATCTGTGGACTCAGGACAATTTTTGTCATTGATTTAATATCTGTATTAGAATTTTGGATCTATTTTTTAAATTTTAATGCCTTTAAATGTATATAATTTAGCTTTATTTTCTTGTTTCTTTATGTTCCTAATATCTAGACTTTTTATTTTTTATTTTTTTTAATACTTTGAATATCAAATGGGAAATATGTAAATGAAGATATATTTTTAATTTTCGATACGCACATTATAAACTCTTAACTTTTCGGTCCATACATAATTTTCATTCAATTCTTCGGCCTTGTCATTTATAAATTCTCGTACTTATCAAAACTACATTTGATATTAAAGTACAATTGTTTTTATCAAGCATTATTTTCATCTTTCCAATATATGAATATATATGTCATATACATAAGATAACGTATTTTTGAGCAGGATATTAATATATTATTTGATATGTATGTATTCATTTTATGTACACAAAATTAATGTATCATGTTTTTTTTGTAAATTTTTGTTGCATAAATATAAATAAATTACCATAAAATATATAAAGTTGATCGCTTATTAATATTGAGCATCTTCATAAGTAAATCAATTTATACATTCTAGGTCCGAACCATATAACATATAGATGAAAAAGAATCTCTATACGCTTATCCATTTGGAAATTTTAAATGTGTATATGATTCTAAAGCACAACATTTAATTTATCATTCATTTACCTTTAATAACCACATCAAATGAGTGCTAGCTAAAAGGAATGAGTGGAGAGAGTAGAATTCGCTCTTTAATTCTCTTTTCTATAAGTTATTTTCCCTTCCCATTCATTTTTTTTATTTCCCTTTTTCCCCTACTATTCTTTTCTTTTAAAAATATCTATTATAATCTTTTATAATAAAATTGTTCTGTAATGTCGCATGTTAGATTATACTTAACATTATTTTATTTTCAATAAGTTGAACCCTTATTTTCCAACGATAGGGACTTGTTTGTAAAATTCATTTACATCCTTAAATTACCGAGAATACATGTGCTTCTCAATGAAGATCGAGTAACGCAAACTTTTTCAAGTCCATATGAAAATTTCAAAAAAAAAAAAAAAAATAATGGTATTCATCACATATTGTTCATATTTTCAAATACTTTGAGTAATAAGCAAAAATCGGTGTAGACCATTCCCACAATCTCTATTATAAGAAATAGGTAAATATCGATATCTTAACGTTTTGTTAAGAAATGATTGAGTTATATGAAAACAGTAAAGGCACTCTCATTTAATGACGTTTTATGTCAAGTTTTATTACCTTTTGGATGTAAATTTTTATGTAATACTCTTAAATTTTTAGATGGTATCATAATGCTTTGATTATTACTATAAATAATCTAGATATGGCGATAAAATTTAATATGCCAATCAATTGATTTTTATGTACATAATGTTGTAAATTATAGCTATTATTGTTGATTTGTTTGGTTTTAGGAAACCATTGATTGAAGTAACCCACAGTATCGTGTAGCTTTAATGATCATCCTGGGGAATCGTAAAGATTTAACTATCATTAAATTTATTCGAGATGGAAATTTGATTTTTATTTATTAATCTTAAGACATTTATAAATAATCATCATCCTGAATTCTTCTAGCGCTTTTTGACCTTTCGAAGGCAGTCATTGTAGAAATTCAGGAAAATGAACTCATATTTTCCATACTGTGAGTTACATCTATCTACGGCTTCCTGAAACTGAACAGACCCCCACTAATAGCTGTAATTTACCTAATTATGTGAATTCTGAATATTAACAGGTAGAATAGATTTTATTGAGATGTATAAGCTGTTTCTTAGTAATAATTAAAACATTACACGATACCCCTCGTAGACATGAAAAACAAGTTAGGATTAGTAGACTAAATCTTAAGAGCGGTAGAGCATATACAGACAAAAGTTTTTAAATAGATATGTATTGGTGCAAGTAATGTTCGAGTCATAAATAAAAATAACAAGTCCCAAATAAAATTGTTTATTAACAGATCCAATTATTTATTAAGATAGCATCTAAAACTCGTTTCAAAGAATCAGTGAACACTGCTAAAGATCCTATTGCCCGTATTCACGCTGAGACTGTACTTGTGCCGTAAATGCTCGAAATCGTTGAGAATGTACGCGAATTCCTTCATTGTTACCTTGAAGAATGCATTATTATATCCATAGATGTATTTTTAAACAATTATTGTAAACAGTGCAGTGGGAAAAGATTTGTTATAATGTTGCAATTGAATCATATAAACAATACATATTTCCTTTCACGTTCGCTTCATTTCTGCCCTTCAATGCATCATTTGCGTTTATGTCTTCCTACACAAATAACAAAATCTTATTAACTCATCTTTCCCCACTCCTTAATTATCATGAACTTTATCAAATCCTTTCAGAATAGCATATTATCATAAAAAAAAATTCTATATATTAAATATATCCATCGTAAATTTTAATACTGCAGGCAAATTTCAATTACATTTTTATTCCAGATAACAAATAGATTCAATTGTTTTAATCTGTAAAAGAGTTCATTTCGAAACGACGAAGCATAGAACTAAATACAATCTAACTATTAAGCCCTGTTACAGCCAAAACTAGTTTAAAATGCCAATCGTGTCTTACAATCACTCATGCATTAAATAGTAGTTAGGGCCTAATGCAGTCGGTTTCTACCACAGTTTTCTATCCCATCGGGCACATATGGGAGACGAAACTGTGTGCTGTGTGTCATTCATTTACATCTTCACATCATTACCGGTTCAAAACAAGATTATCGAATGCGTACACCCGGGCCTCGTGAACTCGAGGGGAAAATTACGCCCCGTCCTCTTTAATAGCATTCAGAGAAATCAATCAGTAGATGACCAAAATAATTGTTCTCCCCGACAGAGAGGAGATGTAATGAAACAAGAGGTGAAACTTTAATAGTGATGGATTGATGGGAGGGGGAAGTAAACGATTTGCCTTTTAATAGGTTTCGAATGATTTTTAGAGTATAGTTTTATTTTTTTACATAGAATTTATTAAAGATGCTTTAAAATTATTTTTTTGAAACTTGTACATTTTCTCTTCGACTTTCGACCATCCACGTTGGCAGTGGTATTCTAATGGCCATGGTCCCGAACTCGTGACCGGCATTGTTTGCTTCATTCGATGATTCGAGCCCAGGTCCTTCTAAAGACCTGCAGTGTATAGGAACAGATTCCCTCTAAATTTGCCCTGGCTCCAAGTCCTCCCATTTGCGAGGTACTGACTCTGGTGTCGTCATCGTCATTTAAACGAGATTCAAAGTTCGGAGGTCCGTCCCCAATAGCCATAATGTTGCTTTACAGAACGATATTCGTAAACGATTGGTTATTGTTGTTTAATATCCAGGAGTAGCGGTACTGCTTCACATTACTTCTGATATGGCTCAAGTTAACTGGCACGCATATTGAAAGTTAGATACCAACTCATGTGTAAATCTTTTCACTGAAACGGATGAGCTCGTCAGTAGCCCTCGTGCTGCTTCTAAATGCGACGTTAATAAAAAAAAATCAATCAATCAAATCCAGCCATCCATAGTTACAGCTACAAATATGGGTCGGATAGACCAAAGGAAGTTTTTTGAATTTCACGCTAGTTTTACCTTCAACTAACTTTTTAGGATAATTTATGCTGTTGTTCGATTTGAGAACATCACATTGTGAATAAACCGTGACTGATGTAAATCAACATTATCATACATATTATTTAATTAGAGTAATAATAAATAAAATTAAAATAGAATAAATAACTATTGATGATGACATAGAGCGATTGGACGCGTCAAAAATCCCTAGAATATATAGCATATTAAGGAGATTATAGAGCACACGACATTGGCGCAAATTACCAACGGAAAGCTGATATTTGACTCAGACGCTGGAAATAGGTATTTTTCCTGATCCGTATCCAATGTTATTCTTATGGAAATAGGTAGAATTTTTAAACATAATCTTTTGCTTCTTAGACAAGTATAGTACCGCAAAAAATTCATAATACTAGTTGATATATCCTCTTGAAACCCAAGACCATATTCTTTGAGCACCTTTCCCTTAATTTAAGATAAATTATCTAAAAAGTAATACAAAACAATGGGTGGGTTAGTGGGTTTCTTTAATTAAAAAATACGCATTTTTTGGTCAGTCTACTATAATGGACATTGGGTCTTAATTTAGAAGAAAACGTGTGTTACTGATTAAATGTGCAACATAATTTCATTATTCACACATAAATTATAGCTATTTTTAATTTAAAAAAAATATGTAAAACAATGATAAAGTTAAATTCAAACGTCTGACATGCTATCAAATATTAATTTCTTCTTGTCCACTATTTTTAAATGCGTATAAAATAAAGATCCTGGCAAATAATTTCAATTTTTCCCGAATAGATGACAGAACTGGACTGTCCAATATAAAAGATTGACTGATCTTCGGATATAAAACTGTAAATTTTTTCTCTGTTTTTAAAATAAAAATGTGCAATATGCAATAGAATGGACTTTGGGTCTCAAGAGGATATATGAATTAAATAAAATCTTGACTATATTTATATATATATTAATTCTGTGAATTCTTCCTGATTTATTTACTTGATAAATTTCTTCGTGAATTTCAATGAATCAGATCTAATGTAGCGAAATGGGAACTTCACAAATGAATAAGCATTTTACGGGTTTTAAAAAAAAAATTTATTTTGCAAAATATATATATATATATAGCGCAAAGGAGAAAAAACTTATTTCATTGAAACAAGCCTTTACATACATTTATATTTGCACAGATTTAATTTGTTATTTACTGATCTTATTTTGCATAATTTCGAGTCTTATTTTTATTTACAGTACGTAAAATGGAGAATACATTACGAATTTTTCACGTGATTCACAATAATTATTTACAGGAGCATAGATTAAATTTTTGAATTTTTTTTACATTTTTATTACATGTTTAAATGAAATTAATTAATTAATTAATAATTTTTTTAACGTCGCACTGAGAAGCGACATAAGGGGTATTGGGGACGATCCTCGCAATTTTCAGCCTTGATCAAGTGACGAGGAAGACATCTCAGCTTATACCGCCGTCTCACAAACTTCGCACTAATTTAATGGGAAGACTTAAGATCTTAACCATGTTTAATGACCGTGAATCGAAACCGCTAAGCAAAGAATCTTTAGTGACATCAAGGCTCGGACAGACGACTCGACAAAAGCAACGTTGGCCTCAAGTCCACAACCCTGACCACTAGGTTACAGGAACTACAAAATACGGCTGAGAAATATAAATCCGTTCTACGCCGTATTGAGCTGATGTCCAGTAGCAAGTCGAGAAGATCATGAACTTTGTAGAAACAAGAAAATAGTTATGATTATATGGAAATTAGAAAAGTGGGGTACCAACTAAAGTGTCGTTCGTGACACTTCATCATGATTCAAATTTACGAGGTTTGTCACCAATAGCCCTTGTGTTATCTTACTGATCCCTTCTGAATGGGATGTTATGAAACAATCAATCATTCAATCTCGAAGTATTTAGTTTTCAATAAATTTATATTCTTCAATGGATATCGGTTATAACGCATGAATAGGACAATAGTAACTAATTTATTTATTTAAACATATTAATGTTTCAAACTGAAAAAAGAAAACAGGATTTTATTTTATGTGTATGTTAACAGTATATTTAAAATCATATATATATATATATATATGGTTGTGATCGTTTGATTGTTTATGTACGAAGCCCTTTAAAATCAACAATAGAGTTATTGACGTCGGATCCCTTAATTTTGAGCAACAGTCAAGTGAAAAGTGCATGACCTCACCTTACACCCTATTTTCCTAACTTGTGCTCTATCCCTTTATTAATGCTGTACTTAGAAGCATTGCGAAGGGTTCTGTTACAACTTTAAAAGTAACGACAAGGGCAACAGAAATTGCATGTATTTTCCTATCTACCACACAGAGAAAACGTAAGAGCTTTGAACCTCAACACTTTTAACGTGCATCAGTCTAAATATATGGTGTAATTCAGTGGGTTCAGAATATAAAACACTACTATACTATAGTTAGGTTCAAATGGGCAACTGAAGAGAAATTATTATCTACTGAAGCTTAAAATAGTATTGTATAAAACGTTCGAACGTACTTAAATGTATTTCTTATAGCTTCTACATTTACTCTTAATGAAGTTCAAAATTAAGAGATCCGTCGCCAATAGCTCTAGTCTACTCGCAACTTCTCATCGAGACGTCAATAAACAGTCCATCTCTCAATACTGACTAATGAATATATTAGTTTACTTTGAATAGTAATTTATTTTATGCAGTACTGAAAAATATTTATTAAAATGTACATGTTGTACGAATAAGGAAACTATAAGAATTATCTCAAAGCTAATAAATATTTTCCCTGAATGTTTAAAGACTCGTTTATTTTACATACAGACATTTCTATACATACTTACATATTTTACATGATACTAAAGAAAATAATTTTTATTTCATTATAAAATTTATTCAAAACCATAGTAGGCTTATATAAGCCTATTAAATGCGAGTAAAATAATACTATGATAATAAATAATATATTTTATTATAAAAAAGAAGCAATTGTTTGTACTTCAATTTAAATTTTCTTCAAGAGATTTTGATTATTTTTCTAAGCTCTAAGGCATAATTTCCTCTTATCTGAATTAAAAATGTCTTATTAGTCAATAAACACTGTAATGTTAAATGGACGAAGTTATACAGGAACTTGACATGTTTGTTCATGTCACTTTAACTCAAAAGTATCGTTTTGCACTCATGTCATATTCAAAAGCTTTTAGTGACATCGACTAATCATATTAATCCATTAGAAGTCAATGTAATTTTGGAAATAATTATATGATTTAAGCTTTTAACTTTGATCAATATTTAATCTGTTATTTGGCTTAGATAAGACAGAATTTGAATATTTAACGTTTAAGATGTATTTTTAATTTTTAAATTTAGCGTTTCAAGATTCAAATTTTCTTATCGGATGGAAGCAGAGACATATAAATTATTATCCAATGCATTTATTATTTCACAACCTATTCCAATTCTTTTTACGTAACCGTAACCATTAGTATCAATTCAGCATTTAAGAGCTGAATAGAATACTCTCCATTAAATGAAAGAGCGGTTTCGCAATTGATTCACTTTTTTATGAGCTATTATGGCGACAGAGGGAATACCGCAGAAGTTAACAAATTGCTCTCTTAACTAATATACGTCTTTGTAAATTACAATAAAAGTATTTCTTTCCAATAAAATGTTTTCACTCTAAATGAAATATCCCGAAACACATATCCCATTTAAAAAAATCCCCGAAAGAAAACCATTTCTTTAATCACCATATTAATCTAAAATTGGATGTTATCACAGAAGCGAGATGCAATCAGGCGTTTTCCTCAGTTAATTACATTTACACATTCCGCGGGGCTGTGTGGAGCACATTCATTAAGTGGAACTCAAGACAATAACCTGAAAAGCGGTTCATCAAAAATGATGATAAAGGCTAAATATACCAAAGGAAAAAAAAATTGCCTCGACTGGAATTAGGTAGTTATGATTATTCAGCCGGGTTCTAATACAATTACATGGCTGCACAAACCGAGCGATACTTGCTTATGAGGCATAAAGAAAACAATTCGCATAAATGACGAAGTTCGATAATTAAGCGGTTCAAAGCTTTCGCCTGAAGATAAAAATACTTAATTCGCTTAGCACAAATCAGTGGGTCTCCAACATTCTCATTAGCCATTTCGGTCTCTTTGATGACGCGTTTATAATCGTCGCCCCCAACAATCGACGTGATTGTTAATCTCTGTATCGGGAAGGGGCTGATGGTTAATCGGTGTGACTTCTCGGCTTTTGAAGTTCTGATTGGTCTAGAGGAAAAGAGAGCATTAGAATAACGCTGAAGAAGTACGGAGTGCCGTGGACGTTGCACTCTTTCATTCTAAATGATTTCATGTGACAGCCAACGCCCAGCGATGCTTTGTGAACGGTACAAAAATAAACGCGAATGACATTTCGTAGAGGTCTCTCTAATTGCACTTTTCAAGGAGACGGTTCATGGCTGTCGGAAACGAGGCGGCCGGGAGTTTATTTAATTAAAGTGTGAGACGCGAATTGCATCTGGTTAGAGGTTGGCTGCGAATTAGATATTTGATAGAAAGTATGTTTGTTTGTTTTTCATACGGAGCAGAAGATTTGTGCGGATTTTGTCATGTCGGGGTTGTACATTTTGAAATATACACGAATTTATTTTCTATCCTTGGGAATAGCAGGTCAGGAAACAAAATATTTTTTTTAAAATATACAAACACACGTTCTCTCATTATAGTATTATTCCTGTACATATTAAGGACCTCCTGTAACATTAATTAATGCGACATTTATACAATACATTTAAATATTATGTTTCAATACATTTTTTGATTGTTTGACATCATCCGGAAGATATTTTTTACTCAATTAAGAGGAAGCTAAAATTTTCTGTTTAATAGGTAAGATTTTATTATTAATAGTCAAATATTATGCTCTATTTCTGAAATTATGATTGATAGATGATTGATAATGGTGCAATTACAGTCAATTTTTTTAAAAAAAAATAACTTTGCTTAATCTCATTTTAGTATCATTTACACATAGACATAAATTATGCTTGGGCATAATGTATTTAAATGAAGCATTTTATGTAATTGTGCAGATTATAATTTCTTTTAATAAAATATTAAATAAACAATGGTTATAGAGTGTAAAAAAATTAGTAATCCACAAAAATGATAAATTTAATATTATATAAAGGGGAAAAAACTATTACATGGAACAAAATCAACGTAGAGAGAAAATAAAATTAAGATTTATTTTTTAAAAAAAAGGAGAAAACGAATACAGTTATGCTTAAAATAAAAATATATTATAAAAAAAGCAAAATACTGGAAAACATATTAGGAAAAATAATAATTGTATCAAAAACTGTATAATATATAAAACTTTAAGTTTCAAGTAAGCCAAACCATCTGAAAACGCAGTTTAAGGAATTCTTTATGAAGTAATTCCCAGATTATTAAAACGATCATTTATTTTTATTAAAATAAATTTATTTATAAAAATGAAATTACATTACGTTCAAATTAATTCAAATAAATTTTTTAAACAATATGAAATGACATTCAAAATGAGAATAATACTTTTTTTTCATATAATTTTATAGAATGTTTGAGATTCATTTATTATGCTTCTCCCTGAGCAATGTGATTTTTCAGATGTAACGTAATATTTCTCCAACTAGACATTATAAATTAGACTAGTGAATAAATATGCTAATAAATCTTTGATAATCATTCCTACTTAATTATGAAAACTTAGTTTAGTAATTTAAAAATTACTTCATAGAATGTTTGTGCAAGTCGCAGAAATAATGCAAAGATAAATGGTGGATAAAATTCTATTATTTACAAAAGAGATATGTTACTACTTTTATTTTTTTATTTGTGGGTTTAGAATGGAATGTAAATATGTAATTATATTATGCCTTTCTCCCTCCCTCTCTCTATATATATGTTATATATATATATATATATATATATATATATATATATATCATATTATACATGTGTATCAGCTAATTGTAAATTATCAAATGATCAAGCTATAGCTATATGAGAAATTAAAATACATTAAAACTTTCAAACTAGAGCAAGTAATTGGAAAAAAAAAAAGTAAATCATTACATTAGACTTAAAAGAATTATAAAATTTACAAAGTAAAATTATAAAAAAATAAGACATTAGAGTCAAAAAAAGGAGATAAAACGAACCATTAAAATTGCTTTCTCGGTTTTCGAACTGAAATGCGAGGTTGCATTATATGTAAATACAGAACAACTTCACTCAACTAATTATTTCTTTACATGTTGGTAAAAAATCATAAAAATTCAAAATCATTCAAAAAATGAAAAAATTCTGAAAGATTTTTATAAACATCAGAAATTAAAACGAAAGAAAAAAAAATGAATCAGGAAGCAAGATCTATTTTTAATCCAAAAAAATCCATATGATTTCAAATTTAGGCATTCTATTCTAAAGAATCATAAATAGAGCTTTAAAAACTTTTACCTTCACCATTTAACTATTATCTTCGAAATTTCTTTCAAAATGTTAATTGTTTCATTATATTTCCCGTTACCTATTCCACTTGATTGACAGATTATTCTATTTTATAGTGTAAAAAATAAAAGAAATTATCATAGTTAGTTTTATAAAGCGCAAGAATAATAATATGCAAATAAAATATAAATAAAAGTTGTATAAATTCAAATAAATTTATTACATTGTTTTTCTATTTTTACAAGTAAAATTTTATCCAAAAATAAAACCACACTAAGCCAAATTTTATAGATCTGTAATTTGTGCCTATTAGCCAAAATTGAATGAAATAAACATTTCACCCTAAACGATCTAAATGTACTCTAATAAATAATTGCTTATTTGAAACTTACCTATATTTCTTTTTATTTATAATTATCATTTTAAATTTGTATTTAAAAGCTTTGGGATATTTAACATTGATGCAATAAACGAAAAACTCTTTACAATTATGTTTTTATATAGAATATGATATCAAATTCTGTTTACTTATGATATAATTAAATATAATAATTATCAAGTTAAGAAATACATGCACTTATTCTTAAGGAAAACTTTGTTAAGATGAAATTTAGATTTCTCTCTCTTATCATAAAAGTTACTAGCATTTTATTTATTTGTAATTTCTATTTCAATGCTTAAAAATTATATATATATATATATATATATATACATACCTGGTGGTTATAATTAAAATTACACTATTCAGAGGCCTGTAGAACCCGTTCTGATAACTGGATTTTGATAAAACGTGGAATATATGTTACATGGATCATGGGGAAAAATTTTCTGCAATAAAAAAAAAGTAATCGAAATTTTGACCACTAGGAGGAAATATGGTGCCCAAAGAAGGACAAAAAATATGTTAGAATCGTTAAAATGTATTCAATCACAAAATATACTCAATATGTGCTCCATTGACATCAATAACGTGTTGAAAGCGCATTATATAGCGTTTACAATGGTAGCGTAAAGAAACTTCAAGGGATTTCAGCCACATGGCGTATAATGCTAGCTTTCAAATCAGGTTAAGTCCTAATTCCTCTTCTATAAACACGGTCTTTAAGAAATCCTCACAACCAGAAATCACAGGGATATAAGTCGGGTGAACGAGAAGGTCATGCATCCGGAAAATGTCTGGATATTACACGATTATCGCCAAAGTTAGTACTAAGCAGTGCTTTGACTTGGCGCCCATTGTGAAGAGTTACTCCATCTTGTATAAAGATAGTGGTTTGCAAACACTTTCTTTCCTGTAAATCAGGAATGACATGCTGTTGAAGGAGTTCACTGTACCGTGCAACCGTGACAGAGCAACTTTTAGGATCTTGTGGAGTGCGAGTTTCAAAGAAAAAAGTTCCGAGGATAAACTCAGCAGTATATCTACTCTTAGCAGTCAAGTAAACAGAATGCAATGGTTGTTGATGCAGAGCATTAGGAGGTGAAATACCCCATATGCGGCAATTGTGACTATTCATAGCTCCATCTAAATAAAAGTGTGCCTCATCTGATCATAGAATTTACCGAGCCACGCGTCATCAACTTTCATTCTCTCCGAAAATCGGCAAGCAAATTCAATTTGTGTTTTGTGATCTTGAGGTTTCAGCGTTTGCTTCACTTGGATCTTATACGGATACCATTTTAAAATGTATCGCAGAATTTTTCATACTGTCTACCACGGAATCTACTGCTCGCCTTGACACTGATAGACCACTTGCTGAAGAATAGATGGAACTGGAGGTTCTTTCAACCACAGCAGTAGCGATTTCTTTGACAGTTTCAGTCTCAACTGGTTTCCGTCCTCTTCCAGGCAGCACACCCAAGTTTCCAGTCTCTTCAAATTTCATGATAATTTTCTCAAACCAATCCTCGATATGGGGCCTTTTCACAGATCCTTTAAACGATGATATTCAAGCGGAGTAGCTAAGTGATTGCTGCCATGATAAAAGAGTTTTACCAGTAAATATCGATAATTTTTTAGTAAGGGCATGATTAACGATGACAAACGCACACTGAATGATTCGCTGGCTATGACTGCAAGTTTATATAAAGGTTTTACGAATTTGCATAAGGAATATTCGATAAAAGCCAACTGGTGGTCAAAATTTGTACTAATTTTTGTATTGCAGAAATCTTTTTCCCATGGTTCATATAGCATATATTCCAAGTTTCACCAAAATCCAATAAGCAGAGCAGGTTCTACAGGCCTCTGAATAGTGTAACATTAATTACAACCACCAGGTATATATATATATATATATATATATATTCTACATGTATGTATATATATATATATTCTACATGTGTATATATATATATATCCTACATGTATGTATATATATATATTCTACATGTATATATATATATATGTATCCTACATGTATGTATACACATATATATATATATATATATATATATATATACTCATTGACACACCAAAAATAAGAGTGGAATTCTTACGAAACTTGTCATGGAGGTACAAGCTAAGCAGATATGTAAGTGATTAGAAATGCAGCGTAGCTATGAATTGCTTTATGCCACCAAAGAGCGTTGAAGTTCAATCACCTAGGATTATAAAACTGGTAAGCAGAGCTTGTTTGCATATATTTTATCTGATGCAGAGGAACTCTTTTTAACAAGAGATATCATTACGCCACCATCAGAGACAATTTGAGCAGCTGTCAAAGATCGAGAAGGGCAGAATCATATGGATGATAAAAACCGGTTGGTGAGTTCTGGGAGTAGCTCGCCACCTAGTCCGTTCTGCCTTTACTGTGAAAAGTTGTTGGGACTAGTGGACAAGAGAGAGTTTTATTACAAGGCGATTAGGCTCAGAACCTCATTGACAGTATATTAGTCGAGAAGACCGTCGTATCATAATACACGAAAGCTTAGCCCCAACTGTCTCATTGTCCATCATCTATATACAGGTAGCACCTTCACCTTCCCCAACGCAAGGTGCCTAGCTGAAGGACAGTTGCTATCGTGGCCCCAATTACGTGTACTGCTATTGATACTCACTCTTCTTCTCCTCCATATGAATTGGTGTCGCACTTGAAGGGATTATACTATAACCAACTGGAATCAGGTAATCTTTATCGACGAATCCAGATTCAATTTGGGCACAGTTATGACAATCGTGTTACTGTGTGGAGGCCCAGTGGGAAAGGTCCCAATCCTACTTTTGCTGTACAGCACAACCATATGTGTATATATATATATAGTTGTGTGTGTTTTTTTCTAATTGATGTCCTTAATATAATGTTTTGTTGACTTAAATATTTTATTCATATATAAAAATAGATTGTAAACAAATTTTAAAAAAATTTACGAAACCTATATATGTTATATGTTTCTTATATGAAAAATGATTGAAAACACTTCCACTATAAAATATGAGTTGTTACAAGCATATAGTAACATTTTATAAATGCAAAGTGTAAAAATGTATGCATTGTTAAAAGTTTAGGGCAGTTAAAAGAAGGTATTCTAATTTTCATTAGTACTCTAGTCTCCTAAATTCAGGGCTTTTAATGTTAAGCCTCTCTAAAGATGAATAATTCCGAATTCTTTCAACGCGATTCTTTAAAAACACTAAAAAAATTGTGAATACTTGTATGGAAGAAATTTGCGAAGTGGAGTGCAATGATGGACTAATTCATTTAAATATCCCAGACTGCTTTTTAAGTGTCTTACTTCAGAATAAAAGTCGCATTTTCTTGACATTTAAAAGCCTTTTAAGAGACGGAATACGTTTTCAAGAACACATTTCTCTTTTCCACAAAAAGTGAGAAAGAAAATTTAAACCGCAATTTTTTTTCTGAGTGTGATTATTTTTAATCAAATGTAAATTTAAAAAGAAAAACATTTTTATCTCAAAATGCATTTTTCTATTTTTAAAATTTATCCTTTGAGTTACATATAAAATAAGAAACATTGAAAACGGACCGATTATGTAAATAAAAATTACGAGTTTAAAAAGCACTTTAGAAGCACATTTGAACTAATTAATGTATCATTTCAGAAAATTTCAAACGTCTTATTACAGATTATTATTATGCACACCATTAGGAACAGTATAGTCTGGAATTTTAATATTAATACTGTTTTTAAACACCAGAGAGAAAGAGAGAGAGACATAGAGAGTTATATTGTTAAACCGAAATTATAATTTTTTTTCCTATGCATTTTTAATATAATTTATGTTGTACTAGGAATATTATACTACAAATAGAATAGTCTAAGAATTTTAAATATTATTGCGTATTAAAAACTTTTTTTTAAATTAAAAATAACACTTTTCTCCCTATATCTTAAAAGTATCTTATTTACATCTATTATTATCTACATATTAGGTTATAATAGGAATTTTGTTCAATGAACGTAATGGTCTGGATTCTTAACAAAAATAGTATGTTTAGTAACAGTTCTCATTAAGAGAGTTAAATTGTTTAAATAATATCATAAAAAATAATGTAAGTGCATATTTTAATGTTATGTAAGTTATACTTCGAGTAGAATGGCTTAGGGGCTTTACTATAATACTATTCAGAGTAAATCAAAATGAACCATTTCAAAATTTCATGCTTTCGAAAATAAAAGGTATAGAATAATAAGTTATACATGAATACAAAGGAAAGTTGTGGAAGTCCTACATTATGATAAAGAAATTACCGTCGTGTACTCTTCGGGAAACTTTTTCACAAAAACACTTTTAGAAGCTTTCACAGAGTCACCTAGCAATTGGATCAGTCGCAGTGGACTTGATGTCACATACGTTTTACAGCTGGCCACCTAAGTCATCTGATATGCGATTTCCATGACTAATCACCATGTGATTCCTTCTTTTGGGGGTTTGTAAAAGATAAAATGTATGCGCCACTATTACCCACAAATTTCTTTGAATTTAAACAACGCATTTCTGCTGTAGTACTATCAATTACCGCTGACACTTTACAGTGTATTTGGCAGGAATTTACATATCGAATTGACATACATTATACGTATAACTAAAGGAAGTTATATAGAACACTTTTAAAAATACTTCTATATTATTCCCTTTGAATTCTTGTATTAATTATCACCCTATGTCGTTTACTTTTGAAAATGAATCGTTTCGAAGAATCCTGTATTTTAAAATGTTTCGCTTTAATGAGTTACATTATGAATATAAAAATTAATTTACACTTTTATTTTTAATATATTGCATATTGAGCAGCATCGTATGACTGAAACGAAACGAACGAAATCGTTTAACACTTTGCCTCCATAACTATCCAGTATGAAATATAGTCACACATTAAATCACATAACAACAATTCTTCCTTTGCACTGTGTTAAGACCCCATTTGAAGGAAATGTCTTCTGTTCAAAAACTGAGCGTCGCCATAAATACGTCTAGAAGCAACATTCAGCACTTAGAAATCACCCTTTTCTAAAACAGAAACATAAATATACCGCCACTTATACCATCCCATAACCAGTGCTGGCCAAAGATAACGGAAACAATTGGTTTGAGTGCGGAAGCCGTTCTCAACTGCCATCATTCTCAACTCTTTGGGCACGTAATGACAGACCACCGAATATCCAATTCTTCTAAATTGCACCGATATGGGGTATCTACTCCCCGCTGTGTGACTCTGACGATTCGGGACGTCATTGTGATGTTTTCCCTGGCTCCTCTAATTTCATTCGTTTAAGTGCACCATGCCATTTTAGCGGGCTAGTAATAACGTGAATTCAAAAGATGTGAATCCATTCTTTTGCAATTGCAGTACTTTAAAATAGAACAAACGCCGAGTTTTATCTGTCGTCATTATGTAAAAAGGAATGTCGGGGATAGTGAATGAATTTTCTGGAAGGTGTACAGTGATAGCATGGATACTTAGCGAGGATGAGGGGAAAAAATGAAATGAAAGAGGAGAAACGAGAAAAATTATTCTAATTTGTGACATAGAAATCGCACTAAAGGAATTTTTGATGGTGATTTAATTTGTTGTTCGCTTACTTATTTAAGAATAAAGTATCCTATGTAACTGATGTTCAAATGTTTTAAATCACAAATTTATTTAATAATAATTGCATAAATGTTTAATTTATATAAAACTGTTTCATTAATTTTTCCATATATAAATTCATAGCAAAAGCATATTCCCATTAATAGCTCAAGTGTAATAAATATGACCAAAAAACATTTAAATCAAGCTTTAATTTAAACAAGAATGAAAAGGATGCACAAAAATAATTTTTAAACGAAAATAATTTATAATTTATAAAAGCTCGAGGAACTTAACTAAGGTACTTAAGTGATTACCGCTAAATTAAGTACTAATACTGTTTTATTTTATATACATAAAAATAAGTATTAACGTCTCCAGGGCTTATAAACTGTATGTCATTTTACATTGAAAAAAAAGTATTTTTATATCCTATTTCCATCTTTAAATTAAAGCTTTATTAAATTTTATTTTCTTTTATTCACTTATTTTTTTTTAGAATGGAAATTTAAGTCTGAAAACAATTACGTTAGCTTTACGTGCATGCAAAATTTCAGTTGAATTAGCCGTTGTTCAGTGGAAGGCCTGGGCCTATAGCCCCTTAAGTGCGTCGCTGTTTGAGCATACCATACTATTGTATTGTCATCGGAGTTATGCATGTAAGTAAATTTCAGCTTAATCAGATGATAGCAATGGGGTTACATTCTGAATAAATTTTCAATGAATTATTATGTAAATTTTTTTATAGTTAAAAATAAATTAAAGAACTATAAACGTATTCATTTGAAAAAGTTCTAACTTATCTCTATTGTCCAACTCTTATCTCATAAATATTAATCTAGTCACGAATTTAAATTTCAACTTAATTCCAAACACATATAAAGTAAATCCCGCACCAACAGTTCAAGAATCTAGTCAAATACGTTTCACAATGGAATTTATTCATTTTCTAACTGGGAGAATTCTCTCTATAAGTCCATTGTCTCATATTTGGAGCACTAACAACTTCCATAATATTCAAAGAATTCTCTTACCAGAATAGGATGCAAATAAATCCACCTGACAGAATTGGGTCCTAGTCTTCGTGAGATGCGTGAAATCTTCACAAAGATCAACTAGTTTTCACGCAGAGTAACCAGTTTTCGCATAGAGCACATAGTCTTCCATAAATCACATAGGCACGCAATAAAATCCGGCGCATTATTCAAGACCTTCAAACTAGCAATCTTCCTAATACTGTAAGCTTTTTATGGTAAAAGGAAGATTATGATTACCGTGAGATCTCAAATTCAAGTATCCGTCACGTTTGCACAACTTTATTTGATCTACTCACTCCATCTCTGAAGTTCACTTAATTTGCATTATCGCGCTTTATTTAGTTGAAGAGCAGCTGGAAACATAAATACAAGGTCAAAAAGAAATCCTAAAGAGATATTAATTAAGTCAAGTTTCGCATGTTTATAATTTTAAATGGATTTGCCAGATATGTCCCGGTTCGACCGGGATTGTCCCAGCTTGAGTGTTTTTTTTTTTTTTTTGCTCCATCTATTTGTTGAAAACTAAGCAGGTTGAAATTTAAGAAAGAATATCGTCATATGCACTTAATTATGACTCAATGGCCATTGTAATTCTATGACAAAGATCACAATAAGAACTACCATTTATTGCAAAGAATTTTACATCAACGAATTGTAACCAGAATAATTATTAAACATTAATCTGTAATATTCAGTACTTATTTATTTTACATTTAACAAACTTTTGTCTGCATTATTTAGAATAATTATTTATTCTATCCAAGAATACAACCAATAATCTTTGCATTTAAGAATTACATTTCTTCACATAATTTTTGTGTATTATGAACATCATCATCATCATATCAACATATAATTTCGCCTTGAAAAATAAATGAGCCGCCCACCTTATCAACGTTCTAGCATGTGTCTAACATACCAAAAGATTGAAGATGTTTGATGTAGATAATAGGCTTGCAGTTCTTATAAAAATATTAAATAAATGAAATTATGAGTAAAATTGTGTTATAAAATTTGAGAAATTTAATACCCTGATTCGTCTTATATTACAAGAAATTCGTATCTCATTTAAAGAAAAACACTATTAAGTAAGTTAAAATACCTAAGTCGGACTTGTTACCAATAATTTAACTAATCTATATTTACAATTGTTTGAATAAAATAATATTGATGATAAAAAAATTTATTTATTGTTAAACATATGATCTAATTATTTTTATTATTAATCGTTACATAAAAGATACAACCATTTTTGTTATAAGTAATGAATTTAAATCTAGTTTAGCATATTTTATTCCAATGATGTAAATTAGATTTCTAAAAATTATAAGTGTAAGAAGTTGATTTTCTAGAAGCAGAATGAAAAATAAAATATTCCTTTTTGTTCGGCAATATTATGATAAAAGAGACGCGTTTGATATTCCCATTATTTAAATTCAGTTCTGGAACAGTAATATACATTTATCTTTTTATAGAAATATAATTTAAAATTATATAAAATACAATAATGACTTAATTACCCACTCGTTTAACAAAATTAAAAACTCAAAGATTCTGTATTTATAGCTGAGAAGCAGATTACCATATTAGTTACTTGAAAATCCAGCTATATTAAGAAAATTATGTTAGCAAGATGTAAATTTAATTTTTTTAATTTTTGTTTGATTCTGCGCAAGAATAATTAACATTTTTCATTTATATCTATGGTGACTTCACTAGTTAACTTTTCGATTATTATTGTGAAATTTATTATTGACCACGACGTCATTTTTACTCCTTTTATACGATTACATGCAGAATTAATGTTATACAAAATAAGCTATTTAAAAATTGTTTAATAGTTCGATTTTTCACTATTTTAATTTAAATTTTCCTCTAGCATTTAGTTAGGGTTTTCAAATTTTTTCAAATTTTATCCTTAGATGCTTCTTGAATATGCAATATATATATATATATATATATATATATATATATATATATATATATATAGTTTGATAAGAACAACTAGAGGTCGGTTTTTTGTAATTAATATGTGTTGACGCGTAACACATTCGTCGTTCAAACACAGAACACATTTTTCAGATATTTGATGCCTATTAAAACTTTCATAAGCATCTTATACCAAGAAATTTAGCTTAATTAGTTTTAATTAATTTTTAAAATGCAGTGTAATTTTAATGTATTATTTTCTTTAAAAAAATCGTTCTTACTTTTTAAATCGTCTGTGTACAAATCCTAAGAACATTAAGTAAAAAAAAACAAAAGAAAATAAGGTAAAAGAAACATTATGTCATTAAAATGAAATCCTATAAAATAATTAAACAGAGACCAAAATCTAAGCGCTACTAAAATAATAATTGATTTTTTTTTGTAATCTTTATTTTTTTAATAATGGGTACCACAAAGAACCCCATTCTAAAATAAGTTTATTGTCAATTATTGCTGCTGTTTCATTTTTTACATTTATGTTATTATAATGAGTATTTTCATTAAATCTAAAACAGCGCTACTACAGTGACTGATTTAAAAATATTTATTTTTTGTATATTGGTTAATGTTAATTAGTAATTTGATTAATTTATGCATTAATCACACATTTTATTGTTATTTATTTTCAACTGCTGTTCCTTTATTAATATTTATATGCAATTGAATTGCAAGCAATTCTTATTAACATTTTTATGCTTAAGGAATTCTATAAATAAAATTATGATAATCTTCTTGCTACTGAAGGTAACTCAAAACCCCTTAAAATCTAATAAAAATAAACTAGTTAATAATTCTAGGACAGAAACCTTGCTATCATATCACTATAAACTGTTTCGCACAGGATATTACTTTAAAATAATTTGACAAAGTGAAATATAATAGACCAAAAATGTGCTATTACTCAAATATTTCATCCATTACAAAAGAAGTTTTCCACAATAAATTACATGCTAACATCCGTAATTTCTTTAAAGCTTTATCATTGACGATTTATAAGGTTCATTTACAAGTCATGAATTAAACTTTTTTTGTTATTTCTATTTTTATTTCCTTCTAATTTTTCATCCGTAGCAAACCCTTTTCTTGGGTTACCCTTCACTTGCAGCTGACACATTTATCAGCTTCCCTCGTTCACTGAAAAAGTTATTTATAACAAAAGATGATGTACTTCTACTGTACTGATACGGTGAAAATAAATAGCAAAAAAAGTGTTCTCTCTCCAAGACTATAAGAGACGCCCGAGTGGGAGAAGGCTGGTTGATAATTTTGCGCGCAACAATGGGAGACGAGTTTAAAAAGTGCCTCATTGATTTATCATTTTTTAAATGAGCTAGTAGTTTTAGAAATGATGGGTGTTTAATCGTGTATATAAAGATCCTGATAATCTATTTTTCTCTTCCATACATTGTTCTTAATGACTGAACTGTTCTAAAAAGACTTCCGCCAGCATATGTCTTTCGGAAAGATGATGAAAATATTAAAAATTAGCGTTTGGTGTGCCAAATTAGCATTAAGTAAAGAAATTTAATTAAAAGTGAATGTTTTGTTTTAAGAAAAACACGTTTTTGCATCGGATTCCCTGAATGTAATAATTAGATCTTAGAGAAAGATATTATGGTGACGGCTGAAAAGAATAATGTTGAATGGAGTTATTATTTATATATTCTTAAAAAGCTATGTTTGAAAATATTCGATCTTTTCAGCAATTTTTAGCAGTGAATGTGATTGTTTGAAATGTAGAACCTTGGATATAGTTTTAAAAAAAATTATCGGGTATGAAAAATAAGCTGAAAGCACATCATAAATTCACACAACCAATCTCCCTAAACACACACACACACACACATATGTATATTGCTGGGGGGGGATTTCTATTTTATTTATTTTCTTTTTCCTTCAAGAGTTTGATTTTCGTTCATCTTTGTTCACTTGTATCTTTGGTTTTAAAACCATTTTTGAATAATGTAATTGTTCAAAGACATGCAATTTGACTGTTGATTCTAGAAAACCATACTTATAACTGTCTGCAACATTTATTTTATTCTATTATTTTGCTTTTTTTTTCAATTTTTATTTCATTATCTCTTCTATTGTTACTTTTAGTGGATAACATATTAATTTTTTGTTAATTTATTTACTTTTAAAATTAATCTGTATAGTGTATAATGTTTTTCTGATATAGTATTTTCTTTCATGTTTCTTTGCGTAGATTTACTTGTATATTTATACATCTTCGTGTATATATTTATTACTCAAAGGAATAATATTGATTTCTTCCTTAATAATTTCCTTACAAATATTGATTTATCTCTTAATGTACATTTTTGACATTTATTTTGTAAAATTACTTTTGATTAGAATGTATTAATGTTTATTTAGATTTTATTTTAACTATATATATATATAACCACCTAATATTAGATATATTTATTTATTTGAATATGATGCGACAAGGGATGCTAAATATTACCCTCCAAACTTTACTTTAAACACCATTTTCTAGAATTTAAAGAGAAAAATATTCAATAATAATGTATAATTTAAGCCAAAGGTACATGTGTTATGAGGAAGATAATGCAACTATACTTATAATGTATGTGTAGCTGGATAATTTCCCAGTTATAAACTATATTACAATTCCTTGCTCAAAATATTTTACAGTTGGCATTGTTTCTGAATTAGATTTAACTGCTTACCTAACAAATATGAAATATCTGTGACGGATATCAATTTTTTTTTTATAGATTTCTCAACAATTTGTTAAAGGAAGCATTCATTTAAATACTATATTTATGCCACTTCCCCTATTTTCATTCATTTACCTTAGTATTTAACTTTTTTAATAACATAAAAATAGAAACAGAAGCCTTTATTTGAAAATCCTTTTTTGATGGAGGATTTAATGCGCTTATTTTTTTTCTTCGCATGGCTATTAAAGTATTTGGTTCAATAATAATATTTGGTATTCCAACTTTTGTAAATTATTAAATTGTTTTTTAAAATAATGGTTCCCTTCTATGATTCATCTCGTAAAAACCAAAATCACATTTCGAATAAAAATTTATAAGTTTGCCTCTTTCTCCCGGTTAGCGTTGGATATTAGAAATGTGATTAAAATATGAATAGTCACACATATAAAAACTAACACACATCAATATACTTATTAAATAAAAAGGAAAGAAACTTGTTTTGTGCATTGTTTTAAAACAAAACAATATAAAGAATATTTTATATAAATAGCTTTAGCCTAAATATATTTAATATCATTAAATTTCAAACTATTTTTGAATTTGATTTGGTCAGAGCATATGCATAAATTGCTTACAAATTATCGTCCTTTCTCCAAAAATAACTTTTCGAAATAATCTCTCTCTGTTGTTTTCTTACTTTTATTCAATAGTAATAGCATTAATAATAATGGAACACATTTATTAATGAACTGAAATTTAAAGAATTAGATCGCAATAAGCTACACTGTTATTGAAAAAAATACTCACAAAATAAAAATATGTGGTTTGATGACTTTGATATAATTTTCCACTGCAAACGTACCATTAGCATTTCTTGAGGCAAAGCATTAACAGCACATCAATCACATGATTGGGTGGTATTTCTTGCTGATATAAAATTACCGTGAATTAAAAAGAACGAAGGTATATGTTAGAGGTGGAGCCTCACCGTATTCTGCTGTAATCTCCAAATGGTGACAAAGGCTTTCATCTATGATAGACATGGAGGTTCATAATTAATGCCATATCACTTATTCAAGAAGGACGTTTTTAGATGAATACCAATGGGATGGCTCGCACCGAGTTTTGAAACTAGCACAACTTGTGTCATGGAATTGGAAATCCATTATGAAAAATATTTTTTTTATCCTTCAAAGAGAGACCCAGTTATTGATCCTCTTTTATCCAAAGATTATACGTTTACAAGCGTAATTATCATATATGCGTTGTAGGTACATAAATTTAAAATCTAATGTCTGGAATTAATATAGGGATTATGATAATTTCAAATCAATTGTCTCGAATTTTATTTTTGAAATGATAAATAATACAATTCTTTTTTTCCAATGTTTAAAATTTATGGTTTCAGAAGCATTGAATTTGTAGCAATACTAACTTGGCAAGACCCACAAGAATGTTTTTTAAAAACCCTTATTTTAAATTGAAGTATTTATCTTTTAATATGCTATTTTCTTTATAAAATAGTTTAAGTATATGAATTTGTATTAATTGATTTCTTATCACGGAATCTTATGAAATGTGCGCAGAAAATTCCTTTTCACTAATAATATAAATTGTATCATTTCTTTAATAGACCAATAAAGATAATCTGATTTAAAATTATTTATCTTCATCACATCTTAACTATATTTTTTTTTCAATTGTCATGGCAGGTGACTTGCTAGCTCTTGATCTAAATGTGTATGTAATCAGAGTGATTTGTAAATGAAAATAAAAATAAAAACATTAACCAAAAGCGTCTTATTTTGGAGAAATTATTCGATTATGAAAACTTTTATTCTATAAATGAGTAATACAAAATAATATATATCTCGCTAAAATATATTTTAGATATCATTATCCAACTATAAAACATAGTTTCAAATAAATTAAAATTTAATTTATTTGTAGGACAACTTTATAATAAACTATGAAAACTGTAATAATCCTTTCGAAATAAAAATAGTAATATTGTGAAATTCCTGAAAAATTATTTGAGATTGTCCTTATGAAATGTGCTGTAACTTTAAAATAATTTAACGACAACTTTAAATTTTATTACATAATTAACTGCTACGAAATAGATTTCAAATAGAATTTTTTTTTTAAAATAAATTTATTTGCAAAACTCCTCATGCTCCACATTGCATAACATGAGGCTTACAGACGTAAATGGTAATCAAATAGAAAATGAGATACGATTTATTTTGATCTTCCCTTACACCATCTCAAAAATAGATAAAAAAAAAAAACTGAAAATATAATCTGAACAAATGCTGGATCTATGTTAGAGTATCCTATGCATTGACTATTAAATTTTGAACTTATACCAGACTTATTTTTCCAGAACAACCTTTTATCCATTCTAAGAATATTTATCGTATGAATTTTTCTTTTTCGATTTCATTATATTTGTAACAAGTAAAGATTGTGTAATGATGATAAGGCATTCTCGTATTTTCATTATTACTTATCACTGAAATGTATTCATGATCAAAAATTAAAAGACAAATGAAAAATGTATTCTATTCTCATTTCTTGAATGAAAAATATTTTTTCGATAGCACAATTTTCACATTAAGGGAACCAGGACATGCGAAAAATAATAAAATACCGAATTTAAAATCTATTTGTATGTGTACATTTTTTTTTTAAAAAAAAATTATTATTAGAACTTAGACTTTTTTGTGCCTAGTAATTATATTTTTATCATTTTATAAAATGAAGAAAAAAAAAAAGTCAAAAAGTTATTATCTTCTTGGTTGGGTATGAACACGATTTCTGAGATATATTTATATTTATGTACCATATTTTCTTTAAAAAAATATTTCTTAAGCATACAAAATATTTACTCTTCATATACAAAACAATACACAAAATACAGTGAAAAAAAAATTTTAATATCACTGTATATTTTCTTGGAAAAAATTATAAAAATTTGTGATTTTTTTTGAAATTATAATTATATATAATTTCTATCTTAATAAATAAAAGTATTTCTTAAAATTAGGGTATCAATTATAGAAAAAAAAATATTTTCTATTCGCTTAGCCCATAATTATACTTAAAAGAAGCATAAATAAATTTGGAACCATGTAGTGTAACAGGTTTTTTCAATGCTGTCTAAATGTAAATAAATGTAGAAAGTCGCGTTAACATTCAATTAAGAGAGAAAAAAGTTTTGCACTAAAAAATTATGTTTATATTTATATAGTAGGATTAAAATAGCATTATAAAGAACACAAAGAAAATCTAAGTTCTTTTAATAATTTCAAAAGATATATGTCACAAAAACAAGGAGTCTTAAATGCGATATTTTACTATTTCTCGCATGTCTTGGCTCTCTTAATGAAATTTTCAATGTTTTCTCAAGAAGTTGAGTTTCAAAAAGGAAACGAGAGTTTCTCATTAAAATCATGCATCTCAAACGTAGTGTTTTTTTCTTTTTTTTTTTTTTCCATATGCGTGTTAATTATAACTTTTTAAAACTACGTCTGTGCATAGAATAATAAGAATACAAAAGTTTTACTTTGCCTTGTCGTTGATTATGATTGACTTTTATTACGGAAATTATTTGCAGTTGAGATCAATATCGGGCCTGACAGAGAGAAATGTACACACAATTTTTCCAGAAAAGATCATTTTATCTGCAAAGACACGCCTATGATAAGACAAACAAGACACTTAAACACGAATTTTATTTTTTAGTGATCAAAAAGGCTTCGATATAAAAAAGGGAGTAGGGAAATATATACCGAAGTAAATCTAAAATCGAACAAAATCTTTAAAGCGAAGGTATTATTTTTTTAATTTTTGCTTTCTTTGCCTCCAGACTCTTTGATTAATGATACGTTTACTCAGAAAAATTTTAAATTAGCGCTAGGCTTCTTGTATTATTTTTCTTTTCTCTTTCCATCTTTTCCTGTTTTAATAGAATTTTTTTTTTCACTCCTAACTCAGCATAACGAGCGCGTGACAGTTTTCAAGTTAATTTGAGTGCAAAGAAGTTTCTTCAGTGGAACGCGAATTTCGTCTAAATAAAAGAGAGTTCTTGAAAAAGTTAAGTATCTGTTCGTCAGTTTTCTTTTATAGACTTTGAAATTCTCTCTTTATTTTTTTTTCTTTGTTGGCTGTTATCGTTTAAAATGGAAGTGATCTGCTGAATCCACTCGTCACAATTTAAATGTTGATTTAAGATAAATGCTTGAGTTATTCCAAAAGTAAAATTGTGAAGAAATAGATTTTTTCATGAAGTCCTTTAAATACACAATACAAGCAAAATTTTTCAAAGAAAATTTGATGCATTTTTTTTTTGTATGTGTGAAACCGTTCAATAAACTTAATTTCTATCTTTATATATCAAAAAAATATTATTATATATTATATATATATTAAAAATATTATTATATAAATATATATTATATAAATACTATTATATATATTAAAAAAAAAAAAACTTTAAATTCTAATACAATTCATGTTTGCAAAATTTTTTTATTTTTTATTTTATTGGATATATATATAATAGTACTGCAAAATAATAGTTATTAGATATAGCCAAAAATGTTTTCTGAATCAAGAAAAATTTCTTGAATGGAGAATTCTTACACTGATATATTGTTCTTTTGAATGACAACAAATATAAATGCTCTAAAAACTAAAATTCATTAAACCACATTCAAATAAACATTCTTTTTAGATACTTTTAAGAACTTATTAAGTATATATAATGTCATGTATAGAATTATATTAAGCTTACATATCATTATTTCTTACTGTGTTCTAACGTCATATTTGAATGTATTTATTTATCCAATTCTTGATGAACATTTGTTTAAATATGAATATTAAATAATAATTTTAAAAAATGTTATTTTATGGTTTTTTAGATGTATGATTTTTGAAGCAAACTTGATATTCTTCTAACAGTTCAAATTTGAATTTTTTTCAACTAGATTTTTTTTTCTTGCTATGAGAAATATCTCATTGCACAAAAACATTTGAAACGCCTCATATATTATACACAATATGACGTCAATATACTTTCTCAATCAAAACTATCAGATTTTAAATACATACTTCTTTTTTTATATTAATATTTCCTTCTGAATAAAAAATAGGGAATTTGCATACATAGTTTCACACACACACACACACACACACACACACATATATATATATATAGGGAATTTCTGTATGTATACACTTTCTTCTTCGAAGTACACAATTTTTGTTAAATAACTATCAGTATTTTCTATACTTTGAAACTTATCTTTCTCAATTAAGTATAAGATATAGCTAATATTTACAAGTTATCCATATCATGTCTTTAATTATATTACACCTTTGCAATATTTTTATCCTCTGATTACATGCTCGATTATTTCGATCGCTTTCTTTAAGATATCAGTTTTGCTAATTTTTTTTTATTTAAAAAATAGCTTGCGTTCTTTATATCAAACATCCGCTTTATCCTCATATTCTTTTAAAAAAATATTTTACTTTTACAATAATAAATGGTAAAAACAGAACTTTATGTAATATTTCCTCTTATACTTGTATATACTTCCTTAGTAAGAAATTTTCCTTCCAGTTAATTGCTGGATTTTTTGAGTGAGATAAATATAAGTAATAAATTGATATTAATAACATTACTTTTCTTTCAATTAAGGTGTAATTAGTCTTGTTTTGTGAAATCATTCATTCTTTATTAGTGTATGTAATTATTTGCTGTCGATATAGCACTAGCAGAACAATAGCTTTTGATAGCATAACATACAAATCTTGTTCCAACTTATTTAAACGCTTATTTATAGAAACGCCACTCACAATTTATCTTCATATTCAGTTTTCCTGATGAGCCATTCTACAAAATAGGAATTAATATTCGATATGCTGTTCTTTTTTTTACTTAAAATAGAATTGAATTTTTTTTATATCAATTTGATACGAAGAATCTTTATTTCCCATTTTGGAACTTAATGCGTCTTCATTGAAAATAAATGATAGCAAGCCTATACGTATTTCGTAATATCTCAAACATGCACATCTATTCAATATTTCCCGCCTTCATCAATTTCCTTTGTTCCTTTCAGGTCGAGAACACGTGGTAGCAGGCTTTATTGGCGACTCGGCAGTCTTACCTTGTGAGGTGGACCTCCCCTCTTGTGGCAAGGTCTACTTCATCACCTGGACCAAGAACGTTTCCAATGAATGGAAGAGAGAGTACCTGTACAGTGATGGCGTGGCAAGGGCCATGGGGGATTTCTCGGGACCAGAGAGGGCCACTTTCTCCCTCAACAATCATTCGGCTCACTTGAAACTGCATGGTCTCACTGTCCAGGACGAGGGTACTTACAAGTGCGATGTCACTTACGTTAGAGGAAAGTGTCCTTCGCTGTCTTTTACGAGGCTCTATACCTTGAGTAAGTGGTCATTTACGAGATGTTTATTTTCACTTAACATTATCTAGGACATTTGTTCCGGATGATTGCAGGAAAGAATGCAGCAAAGAAATTTGGTGAATGAAAGGGTCATGGGGAGTTCGTAGACTGGTTTGTTTCAGAAAAGATTTCATTGTACTTCTGAAAGTTGGGACTTTTTGTTTCCTTCGGAGGGCTTAACATCTTTATAATATTTATCATAAAATTAAATATTACATTTTCACATTCTTAAATAGTATTATTATCTAATTTACTGTAAGCTTCTAACAAAAATGAATATACACATTCGTTGAAAATAATTTTAGAAATCCCCCCCTCCTGTATTTAAAGTAGGTAACGGTTAATTTCCAATGCAATTAGAAAATAAAAACCTGTTTTCTAAGCTGTTTCTGCCCGAGAGCATTAACTTTAAAACATATAATTAATTTTCCATAAATAAAATTAATAGTTACTGAAAACAAACAATGTTTCATAATAGTTTTTGTACCTTATGAAAAAGTAAATGCTTCCTTAATTAACCAATATTCATTTGATAGAACAAAACCGAACCTTTAATCGTACAAATGATACTACGATATGGATTATTTTTGATTAACCTACTACAGATGTTTTAAAATTATTTAATTCCTCAAATTACTTTCCAAATACCATCGCCATTTGTCTTCGCGTAAGTAAAGGTTAAAAGCAGATAAACGTGCAATTCATGTTCATTCCTTCTTATACTTTCATCTCATTCAGTTTTTATGTGCCTTTCAATGCTGCATTTGTGAAAATGTATCACTATTTATCATTTTAATTAATATTTTATAACTGTATATAAATTAACAGTTAATCATGAAAGCAAACCATGTGAAGAAAATGCAGAAAAAAGTTATTATTTTATTCCGTGTATTAGATTTTTTTTGTCAGCACTACAGAAACCTTTATATTTTAGAATATTTCAAGTTCGTTTTATACATAGAAAATAATTGCCATTTATTGTTACGGAAATTGTTAACAGTTAGAAACATACTCGTGAAAAAAATGCTCATCGAAAGTATTGATATTTGACATTTCCTCCCTCCCCCACAAATTAAGCAGAATTTAATTAAATTGAATTGGATGAAATACTGAAAGAAAGTTTACTTATTGTGCTTAATATAATTGTTTTTAAAAAATGTATAGTTCTTAAAGTGACTCGTAAAAAAAGTGTAATCTCGTACACCCTTTTAGTAGATAATTTAAATATTAATAAACTGACTACATTTTTAAAAGTTCATTCTTGAAAGCACAGAAGTTGGAAATATGCGTTTTTATTAATTTTAATTTAAGGCAGCTACTTCCTTTTCGTTAATTCATAGATATTCTCATTAACTGTTATGTGATAAATGTTAATTTTTTCAAATTAAATCTAAGTTGATTTAAATGCTTAAGTTAATATTTAAAGAAAAATGTCTCGATTTGTGAGCTCAAACTGCATTTAATTGTCAGACTTAGATATAAAATTATAATTAATATGATGCATTGAAAAACACAAATATTACTCATTTGCTTTTTGCAACAAAGAATGTAGTAATTTTTGAAGATTAAAACTTTAAATAAATTTTGGATTCAATTTAAAATTTACTGATTATTTTTAAAAGTTATTGGTATATAACCAGAACATGTTACACAGTTATTCTGCTCTCTCTCTCTCTCTCTATGTATGTATATATATGTGTATGTGTGTGTATGTGCAAGGCAGTGCACGGGTTGTAAGTAAGGTTCTTTTTTAATTGATTTAAATGGTTCAATACTTATATATAGAAACATTATATAAGTGGGGGATATTCAACTCTATATCAGTGGTTGCGTAAAAACGTCGGGATTCACGTCTTTTCCTTACAAGTCTACCATTCCAGTAACATTCACTCGTCTAAGGTTCTCGAGTTATCGTTGAGCGGCTCATGGAGAGAAAAGAAGGCGTTTTCCTGTATACTTGCTATTTCGTGACACAAACTGTTGCTGGGGGGGGGGAAAGAAAAAGGTCCTGGGGAGAACATCTGAAACTACAATCCAACATTATTACTATGATCCTATAGGTTCCGTGACCGCTCCGTCTAGCTTGGTCCCTGAAACAGGATAATAAGAAGGAAAAACAAAGGAAGATAAAAAAAAAAAAAAATTAAAAATATAATAACAAGCATAAACAGAGGTCAAGGAAAAGACCGGTCTTGAGCGCAGTTAACCCATAGCCAATCTTCGCTACCGGAATATTGGTTAGAGGGATCCTTTGTCCAGTCCGACGCTTCGTTACCCATATTAGATCTGACCCTCGATGTCATTGGTGCGCTCGTAATTATCTGGTTTGAAGTAACTTTCCCCCTCTAAAATGGCTCCGTCCATTGGCTGGGAATTGCGTTGCCCCCTTGTGTCTTCCAGTCACTTTCTCTCTATCGGACAGTTTATACTTTCTTTCTCTTGGAAATTTACGGGTTTTCGGCGCGCTTGACGACTCCCTTTTCCTTTACAATCCCTGTTTTCTTCTTTAGTGTAACGTCTTTTTGAATTGTGATTTCTCGCGGCCTTGCATTCCTTTTCGTCGATGGCTTTTGAATAATCGCCTCTGCTACACGGTTTCCCTTGACTCATATAGATTCCTTTTGGAGCGGAATTCGTCTCATGAGTTCAAGTGAGTGATGTCTCCAGTCTCGTGAAAGTTTTTGAATTAATTTATGGTAAACACCATACCTCTCTCATTGACCATTCTGTATGATTCTTCGCATACGACTCAATGAAGTTTTATTTTTTTTCCGCAGCTCCTCGCGTCAACTTCCACTTTGCAACACACGCGTTCTTAATTTCTTTACACTTTGAATTATCTAAATCAACTCGAGAAATTTCATTGTATATCTCACTTTAATTAACAACAAAGTTTTTGATCAAAATATTGATACAATCACACTAACATATTCTATTTAAGGATTCCTCATTAGCCATACTTGATGTTAAAACTGTGGGTTTTAGAGGTACGATTGGTATTCGTAAATTATAATTAACACATTGTGTTAAATAGCAATTGAGATCCTTTTTACCTGAAATATGCATTTTATTTTCATCCAGCGACATTTTTAGTTTAGGTAGAACATTCATTCTGACAAAAAAGTGCAGCAAAAATGTTTGTTTAAAACATAAATTTTAGCATCATTTGTAAAGTTATCAATCCATAACTCTGAATTATAGATATAGACTTAATTTTTCACCCAAAGCACTTTTGTGCAAGCTGATTTTATTCAGGAATTCTTATTTTTTTCCTATAAGATATGGCATATCAAATGTATGTTACTTAAACTATCAATCAACGTATTTATTGTTTCGCCTCATACCTCAATAGGTTTATTCATTTCTTTCGAAAAGTTTCCCGAATTAATAATTAGAATTCTAACAACATCTATTTTTAGACATGTTATTGATATTTGTCCAAAAGTTTCACATTTAAAATACCGTTAATTTTATTGTGGTAATTAGTCCTTTTGTAACTGTATTAGCTGAAATTAAAATATAAAATAACATGTCTTCTAGTTTTCGATTCATCATATTTAAGGTTAATACCATTTTCCTGGATTTTATCGTTTTGTTTGAAATACCTATTATTAAATTTATCTTGTTTGACATTAATTTTGTTGATAAATTTCCTATAATTATTTTTTTTTTCGTCTTGTTAGATTGTTCTATAAATCTTAAATCTTCCTCTAAACTCTAATACATTTCTTGGTCCTTACAAGAAAAATTGTGGTCGTCAGAATCCTAGAAGAATGTAATCAATTAAGAAAAAGACCTCAATTTCACACAAACGTATTCTTTCATGACAAATAAATACTTTTGAACATATTCAGTCCCTTGGCTAGCGTGAAATGCATTTGGGAAGAAATACATCTGTACTCAAACTTTTTCATTAGAACCCGTTTTATTTCCCTTTTATTTATGCCTGGTTCTCACTGAATAAACAATATGGCTAAGCCCGTTAACAACTTTTTTCCAAATATTAACATTTCCAAAGAACTTAAACATAACAAAAGAGTCTGCTCCTTAAGCTCTTTTACCTATATACCAATAAAACAAATTAGAGTTCCATCAAAATTCCTAATAGAATTTTCTACACCTTGGAAGTTAATATTAAATTCGTTAAAGTTACAAAACAGTCGCATTCACGAAATACGTGCGTTAAGTCCAGAAGATTTACTTTCATTTGCCTCCTCATTTTCTTCAGTAAACGTTTCTCTGACATTGTAAGATTAAACAGATAAAAATTATTCTTTCTCTTTTGCCTTCTGTAGAATCTCTAAATTCTAAATGTTAAAAAAATTACAGGGTGCTATTAATTCATTTATTGTAAATTCATTTACAAAGAAGTTTAGCATTTTTTCTACTCAATTTTTTCAGAGGGTAAAAAATCGAATCCATCAAATTCTCTTAGTTTTTGAAGCTCGGGGCTTTCCCTTTCGGAATGATAAATTTGTCGCCAAGGTCGTCCTTACCTATTCAACATTACTTCAAGGATTATTCTTACATTGTCATTAAAATGGTAGTTCCGACCAAAATATCACTCAGCAGGAAAGAAAACTAAGTGCCAAGTTTTCTTGTAACAACACACACACACACACACACATATATATACTAGTTTTAGAATTACATTAGTTTGTGACTAAATTGGATATTATAAATGTGGATGATTAGTAGGAGCTTTTAAATATAGGTACTGTTTTATTAAAGAAATTGTATGAAATTAATTTGTAGACGAATGGCAACACTTAATATAAAGAAATTAAAACTACTAGAAAATTGTCCAAAATGATTATGTTAAAAGTTTACAAGTCACTTGCAATTATGGTATGTTTGCTAACATTTATATGTAAAAATGACTAATAAACATGTTTTAAGCAATATTTCTTTAACTGAAATTTATACAGCGGTCGAGAAACTAATAATATAACTTCTGGTAAAATATTAGGAAAATAGGATAATTAAATGTTAAATTTTTAATTATTTAGTTAATTCAGTACTAAAAGAAAATTATATAATTTTAGTGATAGATAATATGAACAAATTAAAATCATTCCACAAATTGACAATACAGGTATTGACTTAACTAATATTTATTTACATTTTTATTGACAAAATTAAGCTGATCATAACGTTTTTATGATGTTTAGATGTTTAGTTGACCTTATTATCATGCAAAATAATTATAATACAGACGATAAACCTAATTGATAATTTTATACCTCATGTTTAAATTTAATTCAGACTTATATAATGGAAATTGAATTTTTAGATGTTGAAATAATTAATAACCCAATCCTTAATAATATTTTTGACAAAAGACCAGTATTTAACATTTTTGTTTATAAAATATCTTCCAGGAATACCAATAATCATTATTTCAATTTTTAAAAAGATTATTTATTGTTATATCCTATGTAATAAAAATTTGGCTTAAAAATCCATTTGATATTTTTGCAAATTTTAATAAACTTCGCAAAGTATTTCTTCTCTAAGATAATATTACTACCATTTTTCTAAAAATCCACTTAAAATTTGAAAATAATAATGTAAAAAAAATTGTTTTATGTACAAAAAATAAGATACTCTTTAAAATAGCGAATTTTTCTCTTTCATATTTTTTTTTAAAAAAACTTATATCGTGATTGTTATAATTTTACTACAGGAACATAAGTGACGTTACTGAGATGCGTTTTAAAATTTATTTGTGTTTTTCTTAAATTTATATATCTATTTTAAATATAAAAATAATATAAATAACTTTTAAGAATTAACTTTTTAATTTAGCTTTAGAATTTTTTTAATTCGCATTAGACGAAGCCATGTGACCATGCCAGTCAGTTATGTTTAAAATATCTCCCAGCTTATGAAGTTGATTTTTTGTAGTAATAAAATTCTTTCATTTTGTTTTATAAGTTATTTTTGTGTTTTTTTAATTTAAGTAAATTTGATACATTTTGATTTTTATCTATGTTTTGATATTTTTTTTTTTGTTTTTTTTTTTTTTTTATTTTTCTCTTTAAGTTTGATTTGAAGTTGTTTGATTCTTTATTTAATTTTTAGTATTTATCTTTTTTAATTATAAAGTAATTGCTGAGTTGGATGTTAAGCTCCTATAAAACAATTTAAACCATGTATTCATTGTCCAATTCCTGTTACAGTATTTTTATTACTTCATTTCCAAGATTACAATTCCTCAGTATCCAACTTTTTATTCAGAATCAATAGAAGCTGAAATCTTTGTATTTTAAATAATTCATTTTTAACTAAAGAAAATATTATTTTAAAGGTAGCACAGGTAAACAATTTTATGTCATTTAAAAGCCTAATATTGGTCCACCTACTGTTTACTCCAGATATATTTTTTATAATTTAAAGGAATTATATATTAAATAAATATTATATTTTTTTATTTTTTTATAGAACTTTTAAATATAGGTCGTTAATAATGGAAACCTTATACGCTTACAAACCAGTCTGAAAATAAGTATATCAATGAATGATTTTTTTAAAAATTACATTTGAGGAAAAAGACTTAAAAACTAAAAGTAGCCAATGTTTCTACTTATTCATAGTGTAAATATAGCAATATAGTTACAAATAAATATTCAAAAATTAATCAGTATATTGATGTTTTTACCATAATTGTATTGCGGGTGAAAAAGTTGAGATGTATTCTCATGAATATCTGAAGAATAATTTAATATCTCTATCAGAGTGATGATGCAACGTATAGTACTGAAACGCAAAATAAAATTACAAATACTTCACTTACAGAATTAAGACGTCAAAAGGGAATTAAAGAGCAGATGACAGAAAAATCAATGTTTAAAAAAAGTCGAAAACATTGTTTTTTCCCAAGATTAAATCCAATATTTTGTTGAGATGGGGAGTATTTTTTAGTTTCAATATTGTTATGAATAATTTTAGCTTGACTTCTGACGAACTGTATATACTTTAAATATTTTTCATTGTTCTAAATACCAATAGGTTGTATCTTAAGTAAAACGACGTTACTCTCTTAATAAAAGGAATATATAACAGTATTCAATTATTGAATGCGGTACTCATATTGCATTTAAATTTTATACTTCAAAGTAAAGTAACAATGTAAGTAAAGTAACAACTTAAGTAAGTCGTCATTAAGCACAGTTTTTTTTAAGTATAAATGGAATATTGACATAAATTAGTTATCAGAGTGAATATTTAAGTGTTATATTCTGTAAGCTCATAAGTGAAAAGTATGCACCTCTTTAATTTGATATATTTGTCCAATAACATATTTCGTCCCCTTGTCACATTTGTATCAATAGCATACTAACAAACCTAGCTCCAATTATGCTTGCAATTTGAAAGTTGTTGTGTTTCTTAGTTCTCGTTAAGGTGGTGAAAGAAATAAAATTTTGCTCCGGTATCGATTGTTTTCAGATCTGATTTCATAATAATTATATAATTTAAGTAGAAATCTATCTACTCCTCCTTAGCATATTTTAACCTTCTTGTAAATACTCTTAAATGCTCCTGTCTTAACAATAGTTGAGTACCACTACTTATACTCTTAAGATTCTTAAAATACATTTTAAAGTAGGTTTTCGAGTAGCTTTCTGTTTAAATCTCATCGTAAATTTAATGATCACTTTAAACAGATAATAATAGCTCTCCAGTGAATGAGGTTTATAGTTAATCTCAATTTATGAAAGGAATATTCTATTTATTGTAATGTCACAATTAAGGAAAATTTAAATTCTCCAAACAGAATGAACAAACAATACTGACAATCCCTGAATACTGTGATTTCTTATTTTATTTTAATTTTTTCAACTGTAAATTTTTTTCAAATCAAAAACCTTAAATTTTCTATTTTATCTTCAATCTTTGTCTCATGTACAATAAATTAATATGAATGTACACCATATGCACAATATTGTTTATTTATAATTTAAGTCAGAAAAATAAAACATGCTAAAATAGAAATGTGTAATAATATTTGTTTTATGATACGTAAAATATTTGAATTTTGATAAATTAAATTAAATGTAATATTTGCTTCTAAGTGTTATTTTTGTAATATATTAGTATTGTTTTGATGTCCCTGATTTTTTTACCAACTAAAAAGACAATTTTATTTCGAATAATTCCGAAGTATTCTTTAATTTTTTTTATTAAGTGTGATGTCCTTTAAAATAGAATTTTAGATAAAGTTTAATTTTTGAAAAATTAATTATATTTATATTCTTTTAAAATAGAACATTAATTAATTTTCTCCAAATAGACCAAGTTAAATACTTCTTTATATTTTGCAACGTGTGAGACTTTAATAATTATGAATGTTTTTCTGATCTCTTATAAATAACTTAGTAAAATCCGCCTATTAAAATTATTAGTCGAGATGGATTAATAAATACATAAATTGCAAATGCGCTTTTCACAAAATATAGCACAGTTACTTTTTTTTATATAATCATTAACATTTCTATTCTTACATTTAATATGAAAATTAAAATAACAAATATTTTTGATCATTTACAATATGTTAGCGTATTCTCGAAGTTAAAAAATTTTAGAATATTTTAACTAAAAGGTATGTGAATTTAAAATTTCTGCCTCTTTTCTGAGTTTTTGTATATATGTACCTGAGTAATATAGTGAAAGATAAATTAATTTTAATACGGAAATAAATGTTTCCTTACTTAACAATGTACTTTCACTTTCAAATGTTCTGAACATTCTGTCGATACACCTTGTGTAAATAATAAAAAAGTTTTTTTTTTAAATTTATTAATTATATCTAACACCTATAGGAAACGAAAAACATTACTTGATATTCGTGACGTACCTTTTATCAAAAAAGTTACAGTAACGAGGTTTCGTAATTTAATATACAATTCAAAGCATTAAGGTGTTAATCAACGTAAAAAAAAACATTTTGTCCCGCTTCTTTTGGCAAAGAAATTTTCCCCATAATCTCGTCTTGCAATTAATGATAAAGCATAACCGGAAAAAGCGAAAAGAAAACTCTTCAAAGTGCTTGCATCCATCTTAAACTTTATATTTACACTCACGTAACATTCTTTCCAGAAGAGCAAACGCTTGATGTGATGAACGGTCTTCTGGATGACTAAAAATAGATGCCACTCAAAAAGAGGGCTTAATAAGGAAGACCACTTTTTTTTTCTTTTCATCCACGTGGAAAGACAAGGTGGGTCGTTTGATTAATGTTCAGACGTTTACAATGGGAAACAAATTGCATTTTTCTAAATTTGCCCTTGGCATGTAACCAAGCGTATATTAATGCAGAAAATCTAAATGTAGTTGCACTTTGCTTAATAAACCTTTTGGTGAGAGGTGCTTTCGAATGGAAAAAAAAAAAGAAAGTGTTAATAAAGAAAATTCATGGATCGGAAAAGAGCTAATTGCCTTTTCCTTGTTCAAAAAATACGCAATAAAATGAAAGTCAGGGTCTCAACATTATTCCGTTAGTGAAGTACTGAGCACAGATTGATTGATCGGTCGACCCTGAAAGCAAAGTTGGCACTGGATATTTCTATAAAGTATAAAATTAAGGAAAATATTTAAGTTTTTTTTTATACATAGGCTGCAAGGGCTTTTATTTAATAATTCGTTGATTTCGTATTTGATTACTTAAGAAATAATTGTTTACTTACATTTAAAGTGCAAGTTCAATCTGTATAAACTACTGATCTTTCGTTTGTTGATGTTAAGTATTATTCATTTACGTGCAAATTATGAATACATATTGATATAAAATTATTTTTAAAAATTGTTATAAATAACGAGGTAGGCTTGAAGAAATTCGTATAAGGAATAGAAAATGGATCATTAGGGATGGGAAATAGGATTGAGATAACTCACAGTTGTATTGTCCATAGATCGTATGCTATTTTTCTGGGAAGTCCATGAATATGACTTCTTTCGCATCTCAAAAAACCGTCATCATATTTTTTTCCCGGTTTTTGAGACAGTCTTTTCATTCTTTGGAACAAATTCATTGGATGCGAAACATTGTTTTCATTGCTGCTTGGTTTTCGGTGTTTTATGATGAATCCAGTTGTAATGAACGGTGATAACTTGACTCAAAATATCTCTTTCAGGTACCAAACATATTTGTAAATATTCTAAAAAATACGCCATTTTTCTTCTTAACAGGTATAATTAAAAATTCCGCGAAAAACTTCCAATCAGGAAATAAAATATGAAACAAATTTTATAACTTTCGACTGATTTAATCATATATGGTTGATATATAAGGAAATATGATCTCACTGTTCTATACATAATATAGAACAGTGGGGTCAGAATGTATTATTAATGCTGCTGTATAGACCGACCGGAAGTGTGATTTGTTTAGGCCCTATTAATTACTAGTTACCACGGAATCTTAGACGTCGTGGTGGCCACTCGCTACTGCCGTTCTTCCGTCGACGCGTGAGTTCGAACCCTGATGTTGCTAAAGACTTGCTGTGTAACGGAAGTCATGCACTTAAGTCACGTCGAGGTCCCAATGGCAAGGTGTGGAAGTTTAGAGAGGAAGGTACCAGCTCAGTTGTCGTCTTGTCAGAGACTCATAATCAGCATCATTAGTAATCTTGTTGTTTCTAAGTGCGACGATAATAAAACAATCTCAATCTCTATTGATTAATACACCCAATATTCTCAGTGTTATATAGAGAAACAAGTGGTAGTCATTTTTTTTTAGAATTTTTTTTGTATGATAATGTCAAATTCAATGTCCTTTTTAGAAATAATATCTTTTATATGAAACTTTCCTTAATTAATAAAATTTAGGAAAAGCTATGGATAAAATGTTTAAAATTAAATCGAAACACTTGCATGATACGTTTTGTTGCATATGCAATCAAAAACTTATTTTCTTGTATTTAAAGATTGTTGATTAAAACGTGTTTAAATTATAATGTTCTCACTAATTATTTGATTTTTTACGTTAAATTTCATGCATATAATAATAATGTTTAAAAAACTACGAATAGAAAGAAATATTTGAATTCATGTTTCTAAAACAAACTCGTCAGGAGATTGAAAACTTGAATAGAAGTATCTTCAAAAAAATCGAACTCTCTTCGAAAGTTCGAATATCTTAATACATCGTTTTATTTAAATTCAATTCTCTGTATAAGTGGATGTCATAGTTCAACTATTTGAGTTCGATTTCTCTCTCTCTCATTTAATCTTATCTCGGAAAAAACTCGTATCCCAATTCCGAACAATTCCGCGGAAGTTTCTCTCATTACCCGTTCCATTTTCAATTCTATCACGTCAGTAAGTGGAATTATTGGAGGAGGCAAACCGATGAAAAAAATTATTCGAAAAAAAGAAAAGAGGAACTCACTCTCAACCCAGAATACAATCATCCACAAAATATGCTAGTCCGGGGATAAAACAATTTTGCAGATTTCAGCAGAAACTCTTTTATGCCTGTCGAACTTGATCCTCGTTCCAGATACTGGAAACAAAACCCTAACCGCACCACCACTCGTGTGGAGATGTCTTCTCAGCTGTCTCAACCCTTTTATCGTTTGACACAAACGATAAGAGCGAGAGTGGGATGGGGGAGGGCAAGAAGGGATGAACCGCCCCCCGTTCGGCGAGTCAGCTTGCGTTAAACAAAGCAATCTCATTAAGTGGAAAAGTGATCAACGAACGGTAATATACGGTAAGAACTAATTGCGCCAATTACACCAGAAGCGACGCCTTAAGGCTACGTTGCAATGCTCGTCTGCGTAAATAATCAGTTATAACCAAAGTCCTGATATTATGCAACTCTGGATGAAATGCCCACGCTAACAACTTTGGTACTTCTTTTCCCAAGTGTCTCCTTAAGTCTGCTATCTCGGTATCGCATTCTTTTGTCTTTCATAAATTGAGTTAAGGAAGTCCCTAATGTGATATCACTTAATTTTTTTACTTTCCTACAGCCCATAGGAAGAAAAATTTTGACACGTTATTTCTTCTTTGCAAAGTGGCGAAGATTTTTATCATTTTGCTGCAAAACTATTTCTTGGTTTGAGGAAATCTTTTATCTTTTTCTCAGGAATATTGAATGATGACTAATGAAATCGTGTATTTTACTGGTTTGAGTGATATTTTTCTGCGTGATTCAAGAAAATGCATTTTTTTTAAATATTAACGTAATCTTATCTATACCTTAAGTATTACCGCTTATACTGAAGTTTTTGACTGGAATCTGCTAATTTGGCATTTTTTCCGTCAATGATATTGTTACTTTAGGCGACTAACTTCATATTTAATTATTCTATTAATCCTCATTAATTGAGTAATTTTGCAGAAAGAGAGAGAGAGAGAGAATTACAGACGCTAACAGAGCTTAAGAACACATTAACATGTCATTTTCATAAGTTCTAATTAACCAAAAAAAGTATTTTATACTTGTCTTTAAAAAAATTATATTTATTTTGGTTACTATAACTTTGGTTACTATTACTAAATTTATTTTGGCTTCGAATAATTTCAATTTAAACTCTTTTCAATGCTGCATAAATTTTAATAAAAAAATATTTTATTTGTGCATTTACATTTGCTCTAAATAAATGGTAAATGAATATCGAGCCAGAAATTAGTTTAATCATTTTCATTTTCCTTAAAACTATACATGAAATAACGAATGTTCCATAATTTGATATATATATATATATATATATATATATATATATATATATATAGTTTAAATGCGAATGTATTGAAAAAAAAATAAAAAAAGATTTAAAAAGAATAATATGTGTGAAATGGTCAAATATTTCGAATGAAAAACGTCTCAAATTTCAATAAAGCTTCATTTATAACTATAGAATGAAATATTAAAATCATTAATTCATGCATTATTTCACTTCAATCATATTTGTATTATTTCTATGTAATTTAAATTACACAAGATTTCTAAAAAATATCATTACAAACTTCCTGAAAATCACGATTCGAACCTAATCCCAATTACTTTTTTTAAAAATTAAGCAAATCACTGTTTTGAAATATATTTTCTGTGCATATTTCGTGCTCTCATTCTATATTCTCAGTTGTTATCGATACTTATTGAATATATAACTCTAATTATTTTGACTGAATACAATTTTAAGGGTAGTAAAATTTTTAAGAATGGTATATTCCTTCTTAACAGTACAGATAAATTCCTTTTTATAAATGAAATAACGTTTCATCTACAAGTGGTAACATATGCAAATAAAATGTTCTTAATCATAATTAAACATGTGTCATGCTCAAAATGATATCTTAAAAATTTTTGAATTCTTTTAGGTATGTTTCATAAATTTTTTCTAGACATTTCTTAACTTTAATTCCATGTACAAAAGATTCAATTGATCTATTTAAATGAGAAAAAAAATTTGGTTTGCTTTGTGGAGGTGACTGATGTTTTGGTATTTTTTCGTTACACTATTAATGTTTGTAATTTTCGTTAAGATAATTTTTTTGTGGAACTTGTTTGGTTTCCTATAGTTTCAATTGTTTCATTTTTAAATTTTTGCGATACTGTTTTCAAGTTTTGTGTATATAAAACAAGCAAGGTGTATACCCATGAATCCTACGAAATTATTTTGTGACTGCAAATAAGAAAAGTTTACCAATTCCTTCAAAATTTTTCAAGTATCTTATCAGATCGTTAAAACTTAAAATTGATAGTTTTTCTTGGGAAAAAAAGTAGGATATCAAACACATTTTAATTACAGTTTTTCAATCCTGAGAAATATCTCAAAATTTTACTCTTCGTTACCAAAATTCCTTATGATGCATAAGAAATTCCATAAAACCAATAAATGTTTCAAACTTTGTGATGACAATTAGAATAAGTTAAATGTTTCAAGCAACTTATAATAAACATTTATATGTATCATAACAATTTAATTCTTTATCGAAATTTATCAAATGCAAACGAACTTCCCAGTAATTCAAAAATTAGAACATTCCTTCCCAGGAAACAATATCCTCTGTAATTATTGATCCAACACGAGTGACACCTGGAATTATTTCTCAAACTAAAACCTCCATCTAATCGAAGCTCTACAATCAATAAGCGTACCGAACAGGATTATCTGTTTGAATCCAATTCGAATTAAATTCCTCCTCCACCCGGCTCCTATCGAACCAAATCACAGAATTCAACATTAGTGGAAGCTGAACCAACCAAAGAGTGAGAATCGTACTTTATGCGACACTTTTAAGGTGTGATAAACCAGTACCAACGGACTCGACAGTGTCTTCTTTTTTTTTTTGCTTTTTTTTCTTTTTAGTCTTCTTTTCCTCTCAGTCTACTACGCAGCTCCCGTTGAAGTATTGCGATAACGATCGGACTAGAGGAGATCGAAAATCAGATAACACAGCTCTCTCAGCGGATAATGCGGCGTTTAAGCCGCGACAGGCGCATGTAAAACAAATTTCTATCGCATTGGACACGGAAAAAGTGATTGGATTTATCAGATCGGAGGTACTCTTTTCCCGTGACATGGTGGCCGGGATTTCCTTGCAAACAGGAACCGCGGTGATTTGAATAATTCGATTTGGGTGAAGGGAAATCGCTCACGAAAACCATGGGTCTAGAATTGTTGAGGAGGATTTGTTGTGGAATTTGCGTTTGCTTTGCAAGAGTTTAGAGAAATTGGTGCCTTGTGAGACCAAAGAAGACAGGAAAGTTAAAGTTAAATAAAAATTGTTTGGGATGAATATAGTAGGAACTTTATGGGATAATTTGCATGGGATCAAATAAGCGTAATGGAGTGTTTGCACTGGTAAATTGTCCTTTACTCCAAATTTAGTGAATTGCTGCGGAATTCGCGGTTACGTTGGGTTTGTTTGCAAAATGGGTGACTTATGAGACCAAGGTAGTTGGAACAAATTAAATAATATTCGTTACAAGCAATATAATTTTAGTTTTGATTTTAGTAATATACCTGAAATTACTAGATTAAGTAGTTAACGGAGCACTTTGTTTTTTCAGACTTATTTGCGAAACACATTTAAATTAGCCGGCTCAAAAGCTAGTTAGCCTATTGGAGAAGGTGAATAAAAGAGAAGTAAAAGTAAATAAAATTTGTCACTAATAATAACTGAAGTTTCATGCATGAAGTGAGTTTGAATTTTTAACAAATAATTTTTTATTACTATTAATTACCACATTGATTGTTATGGAATCAACGATTGCAGAAAGTTGGTTGAAAAAAAAAGAATACCATATGTGTGTGCGCGAGAGAGGAAACTAATGATGAAGATAAAATTAAATAAAAAAAATATGGTATTGAATTTTTGAGGCTTTGTATGGTCATATTTATATGAAAGTAAGTGTTTTATTATATTTTCCGAATTAAATTACTAAACAGTTTTGAAGCTCTCAGTAAATATACATAACAATTCATTCGATTTATTTGACTTATTCTACTGAATATTTTGGTAGAAATTATTCTACACATTTTCATTGATATTAAAAATAAATTAACTTCTAAATTATTTATACCTCTGAACATGTAACTTAAAAATAAATTAAACATATCTTATTAATATAACAAGTATTTTATGTATTTTAAAATAAGTACAATTAACTCACATTCAAGACAGAAATTAGAGAAAAAATTGAAGGTAATGCCATATTTACTCATAGTAACTTGCAGACAAAAATTGTGAATTCTTCATGTCCGAGAGTGATAGATTCTTCTCATGGGTTCGGATTTTGATATCACTGAAGACTATAGTTGAATAATGAATCCTCTCTATAAATCAAACTTTCATTTAAAATCACCACAGAATGGTTTGGTAAATGTGATACTTCTGGTTTCATCCTTGTGGCAACTAACCATGGAGCGAAATTGTGGTTCGTTGCCATTTTCATATTTTGTTATTTTGATTGCTTCCTAATGTCACATGTAGAGAAATATTGGTGTTGAACCTCGCGCAATTTTGAAACAAAGAAAGTGATGCGTATAACACCTGAGCAAGCAACTCCTTCAAACTTCCACCTCAAGCTAACAAGCCCATTGGACCCTAGACTGATTAAACACCCCCTCTACACTTTGCGTTTTCAGTGGTATCAAGACTTGAATCCTCTACTCGATCGGTAAACAGCCATGTTCCCTAACACGTTCATTTTGTGTTATTGTAGTATTATATTAATGCATACAAATAATTTTCATATTCTTTAAGGGTTTATATAACTCCGAAAATTTTTCTTAAGTTCCGTGTTCTAAAGCATTTTATACTTTGAATCATATTCAATTGAAAAATTTTCAATAATACTTTATTGTTACGTAATAAGTTATACTTAGAATTTTGCGAGGAGTTTTTAATTACACTTATGTCTTATAATTTAAGAAATAATCAATTAATGCTTTTTTTAAAAAATATATATATTTCTTTGAAATAGTTCTAATTATTTGAGTTCTTAACTCATTCAATTATATATATCGACAAATAGTTTCCAAAATTAGTTTATTTAAGTAAAATGCGTAAGATAAATAAATTTTAAATTCTGCATAAATATGTGCTCTGTATAAATACATTTAACTTTCTAGAAAACTACAAAGTATTTTATTCTGTGTCTGTTAGAAGAGTACAAATGCAATGTATTCTATCGTATTTTCTGAGACTCAATAAAACGTATAAAACGCAAAATACATTTGATAATTTATTGCAAGTAGGAAATCAGAAAGTAGGACATCGAATGTTAACTCGAGGAAGCTGGCAGTATATTTATTTGCATACCAATCTCTTACGTCAACAACTTACTACTTCATTGCCAGTTGACTTCCTTACGAATCTTTCGGAGGGAAAATAGTTTCTTTTTTAATTACGTCACAGTCTTAAACTGGTGGTTATCACATTCCTCCCCTTTACTAAATGAAAACTTTTCACGATCTCAGCGATATTGACCGGCACACGGAGATTCTCCTCTAGTGGCATTGGCGCACTTCCAAAAGAAATTGCTCTCTTGGATGTGCCTTATTTTTGTTTGGTCGACGTCTTCGCAAAACGAGGAAATATTTCTCGGGAAAAGGTAAACTAGCGAGGATTTTGTTGACTGTTGTGTTGTTGCTGCTTGTCGTGGCGCCTGAAGGGATGCCCAGAAGGCGTTATTTAAAACTTCAATATCCTCCCCGCTTTGATGTCGCCATTCAGTCCTCGAATGCTGAAGTTCAGCTTTCTTCTTCTTGGCTTCTTCTTCCTTTTTTTGGGAGGAATATCTTTATACTATTTTTTTTCCTCTCCTCTCTCGAACTTTTTCTTACAAGGTAAAAAAAATGCAAAATTATTCTTCGGAGATTTTTGCTTTTTATCACGAAGGGAAATGCATCCTCGCAATTTCTGTATTTGCATTTAAAATACTTGCTTGTAACGTCCTTTCAGTCTGTCCTGTTACTCCGCTTTTAGGATTAATTGGCTCTTTCACATGAATAATTGACTGATTCAGAATTAAATAATTCACACACGCTTGAGATCACATTAATACACTTGAATAATCTACTTCACGATTAACTGAATAAGATTTAATTTCTACAAGCAGAAATGAATTTCTTGAACTGGGACGTATATTTTTAAGAATTAAACAGAAATAAATTACCTATAATTATAATGAAATCTACGTCAATAAATAGAAACTTTAAGGTATCCGACTACGTTAAAAACTCGAAATTCCGAGAAATACCGAATTTTTTTTTATTTATCCATTAAAATATTTGAAATTTTCTCTTTCTAAAGCTACCTTCCATTTATAGCTATGGTACATAGAAATTAAGTTATAAGTATTTTAATGTCAGACATTTCCTTGTTTTTCTGAACAAGTTTTAACTTTAAATCCATTTTCTGAAGAATATAATTTTCAGTATGTTTACAATTTTTGAAAGGTAATAACTCAAATGTTTTTTTTTCTATATATTGTTAGAATTTGGTAGAAATGTTTTTCATATTATTCTTAAGATCCTGAACTAGGATGTTTGTAATGTATAGTGTATAAATGGATTTATTCACATTTTAATGTATAAGAGTGGAGGATTTAAAAAAAAAAACGCGTGTTGTTATTTCGAATCATAATAACTCTGCAAATAATGTGATTATTAAAAAATCCTATTTCAGGCTCTGTAAAGGTGTCATATCAATGCATATGCTGAATAACAATGTTATAGAAAGAATTTTCGTGAAAAGAGAATATTTTGAAAATATGCTATTTTTTTCTTATTTTATGCTAAAAAAATTACATTTTAAAATTTTTTCATTGTAATAAAACTTTTAAAATGCTTTTTTATGTACACTCTAATTCAGATGATACTAAATATCAAAAAAAAAAAAAATTCATTTATACGTTTTTTTCAAAATCATGGTCCCGAACGTAGTTGGATACTTTAAATGTAAATAATAAAAATTAATATAAACTCTTTTTTCTGAAGTAACCAGATAAGTAACAGCATATCCAAAATGAGTACCACAACATTTAAAATTGTATATTTATGCTTAAGACTGAATAGCGAGGTTAAACTTGCTTTCGTTACTCCAAAATTCTCGCAATGCTTTATTGAGTATATATCTATGTTGTGTCCAAAATTCTAAACAAAAGAAATATTAATATAATAATAAACGAAAGGCAATGCATCATGAAGATACCTGCCCATTAAAATTTATTCTAAATTCAACTTTCATCTTGTTGATTCCGATTCCTTAATTTTTATTATTTTTTTATGGAATGGAAAATCCTTTCTCTCTCTCTTGGAACCAATACTTTGCAAATCAAAAGAATTCAAAATTATTCATTGATTATTATTCTTTTATATGACAAGGTAAATATATCTAAGAAATTTTTATACTTGCATTTAAAATACTTTCCCGAAATTTCCTTTCAATTTACTTTATTAATAAAAACATTTGCTTAGAAAATATTTTCAGGTCTCTGTTTTGAATGTTCGAAATATTTTATAGTAGAATATCTAGTTTCTGTTTCGTCGTTTTGTTATGAATATTTAATGGCAGCAGAAGAAAAAAGTTTTCATTAAGTTTCTTCAATGTGAGAGTTAAGGATATAAATAATAAATGAATTCTTTGCGTATTTAATTCAAAAATATTTACAGAACATTTTCAATTCCAATACATAACAATTTCATCCATATCTTTATTCAGTTAGTAATCAATGGTTTTTTTTCCTAACATATAATTAAATTCGGCTTTGGAATCATATGTAATATTTATATAGAGACTAGTATTATGTACTAAAACTAAACAGATTTTGTTGAGATTTATAGATGAGTGGTGTTTTAAATACTTTTCTGAATTATAAATTCTAGATTGTAATTATATTCTACCGTAAAAGTTTTCGAAATTAATATGTTACAAAAAAAATACATATGAAATTACGAGAACAATATTTTAATTTTAAATGAAAAAATCCATACCTATTTTTTATTGTCATATAACATGCGTTATATTTATTCAAAAGTATAGTGTATTTGCCGTTAAAGAAACAAAATGTTGGTTTTTATTTTTATTTAACAATGTACTTCAAAACTGACCGTAGCTACGAAATTATTTAATATTTCTTGCTTTCTAATATAAGGACTGCACTCAAAAAATCATTCTTGCTTATTTTCAAATAAAAATGCATATTTTATTCTAGTTTTTCTCGAAATTCAAGGTATTTTAAGAGTTCAGTGGTTTGATTAAATTCATATCTCATGTGACATAAACCAAATATAAAAAATGTACTTTAATCTTGTTAATATATCATTTATATAACTAATTACACACGTTAAATACATACATTAATAAAGTTCAATTTTCAACACAGCCAATAATTGCTAAGTTCTTTATTTGCTTGTAGTTCCAAGTGAATAAAGTTATACAAGTTATGCGTACAAATTATATAAGTTACATGTACAAATTATGCAAGTTAACTGCACAAATTTACGTAACTTCTAAGTATTTATCATATTTAATAAAATCTAAGTTCTATTCCCACTTGTAATTACAAGGGGAGTAAATTATTTAAGTTACGTGTACAAATTAAGAAGTTAAGTGCATACATTTATAAGGTTTCAATTTTTTTGTCACAAGCCATATCTAAGCTCCTATTCCACTAGTTGTTGAACTTAGTAAAGATTTCCCTTTAAATCAGCACCATTTTATTTAGACCTAATTTCATGGAAGACAATATCTCCAAAGATAAGATTTCAAAATTATTCATTGACAATATGCTTATTGCGTCCTTTTTTTTTTTCATTATTCCCTCTCTGCAATTTGACTTCTTTTCTTCTAAATAGTCCGGTGCTGAAAATGTCACGACTGAGATAATTTAGTAGGGCGTATTCTCAAACAGTGTAAAAAAATTCTGATAATGGTGAATAATTCAAATATTTTTTGGAATCTATAAAGTATAACGATTACTTAAAATATACTTTTAAAATTTATTTTAATAAGAAAATACTGGAATATGTCAGTTCCTTTTTTGCATTTTGATTTAGAGTATTTCTAAGATTTTCAGGACTTTGCCTCAGAGGTAAGAAAAAGCGCCTTATGTTGCTTAAATTAATCGCTGTACTGTTTACTACTAAACGAAATGGTTTTTATTTTAAATTTTGTATCGTTCAGAATATGTATCTTAAAAATTAAGAAATTTAAGTTTATTAGAAATAAATATCGTCAGAAAAATTAACCTTATAACATTAAAGAAAATTTTTAAAAAAACATTGAAAATATTTATTAAATATAGAGAAATTAATGCAACAATTTTAAGTATAAAATATCGGCATATGTATATACACTCGTGTACAAAATTAAGATAAATTACACATTACGTCGAATTTCTGGAAAACTAATAGACAAATTATAAGGAAATTTGGCAAGAATAAACATGTATAACACACACACACATACACACACACACACAGAGAGAGAGATGAATATTATTAAAAAAATTATTTTATGTGCGGGAGATTATCAGTAAAGCTTATAGAGCGGGGATGTCTAAAATCCACGTTGCCAAATCTACCTGAAAATTTGTCTTATATAGGGTACAGTCCTCTCTCACAGTCAAACAGGTCTCAGCATGACTACATACTGGACAGAGAGCAGTTTAGAAATCCCTGTGGCAGTCGATCCAACTCTTGCCGCCAGAAGTTTATAATTTCGGGATGCTTCTCGGAGGAAAATGGCAAGATGGAGTTAATTTCTGGAGATCTGACTAGCGAATCCAATCGGCGAATATTTTCATTTTCCAAGTAATTGTCGACCAGCGGATGAGTACGAGATTTGCTGTTTATTAACCTGAACCTAAGACTAACTGCTCCCATGAAATGTCGAACATAGAGTTCCAAGACCTCCTTTCTAAGCATCATTGCAGTCAGGAAGTCTTTGTCAAAGACGTGCAGAGGTATGCGAATGTCTAATATAATACTTATCTAAACCACTACAAAACCACCAGCGTTATGAACCTTTTCCCTGATGAGGGAAATATGGTATCGCTTTTCAGGCTCTCTCTAGATATAGGTGCACCAAGAATTAGTGTCCACGTTGAATCTCAATTTATCTGTAAATCGTATGGTGCTCCTCTGAGGTGTGATTCAAGTCGCATGTTAGCTTCACCATGCTAAATGCGCTGTATTGAATGCTACAGTTATCCAGAACCAAACAACGGATTTTCTAACATACAGCCCTCTCTCATGAAGCCGTTGGGCTATTGTAGATTGTGAAACATTCTCCAGTGGAAGAATAGAGCTCATTTGAGAACTTTGAAGCTGTAGCAGTTATATGTCACTGAATGGCGAACTAAATAACGAACTAAAAGTGCCAAATAACGAACGTCATTCGTCTTTGTGAATCTTGATCTTCCTATTCAAGGTCTTCTCAAGGTAGATCCAGGGTCTTGAAACTGTTTTCACAATTTTCAGGCGTCTTTACAAGTTACTTTGAGCTCTGTAGCTTCCTGCGGCTGTCATTGGACTATCTCTAATCTTTCGACCATTTTCCGTTTCATTTCATTTCGACCATTTCCGTGGCTACACATCCGTGACTTATTTTACCTAAAATTTTTAAAATTTACCCAACTCTTGAGAGAAACACTGATAATGTAGACGAGGCGTATGAGCTTGCAAGTCACCGACAGCCCTCAGCGTGCTTATATTCCCTTTATTAGTAACAGCTCTGCAGACACATATGTGTACGCTTACGCTCTCAACTTTAAGTATTTGCATAGATCTTCGAGGCATAATTAGTACATTTGGTTCAACATTTTTTGTAAAAAGAATAGTAGTAATTTGCAAATTATCTTAATTTTTCAAACGAGTATATTTGATTAAATAATACGATAGATTATTAGTATGTATTATAAATAACTCTAGAAAATATAAAAACAAATTTGCATCAGAAAGTCTCATTTAATTCTAAAATTAAAATAAAAGGGACAGCTCCTTTATTTCAATATGTAATTTCAAATTACATTACATAATTTAAAACGTTTCATCAGCAGAGAGATTGTTTCATGATTTCGTGGTACATCCCACTTATATTATTACATATTTTTATCAATGCAATTATCAATGTATATTCAAAAAACAAAAACCTGTTAATTTTGCGTGGGAAGAAGATTTGGAAAGTATATGTAACAAATGTACTATTTTAACGTAAATGATAAGTGTTTTGTAAATGTAAATGAAAATTTTTTTAAAAAGGTCATTATGAGATTCAAAAGGATAAATTTTTATTTAATTCTTTTGTTTATAGCATTCTTCTTAAAGTACTGAAATTTTTATCTAACTTTATTTAATTTTTTTTTTATTTTCCGCTCGGAATAATAAATATTGATGGGTAGTGTTATACGGAGATTCATTCAAAGCTTATTTTCGGACGAAGAGCCTGGATTCTTGTAAGACCATTGAGGAATGAGAAAGGTTGAAATGAGTCATCATTCCTTTATTTTCGGTCTTGCATTGCTAATTACAGGTGGTTCAGGAAACTCACAAAAGAATCTTTGACTTCCAGTATTATTCTTTTTGTCTAAATACATGCAGTGCTTTTAATACTAGAAATTACAGTCCGCGTCTCAATGCGGTTTTATCCTTAATGATTTCAAGCACGCACACAGTTCATGTACTGTTACCAAAAATACGTGTTGAAAAATGCGGTATGGATAGAATAAAAGAAGAAAATAGATTTTTTGCGAGCTTTGTTTCTTTTTTGAAATGTGGTCGACACTGATCGATACCTGCTTCCATGGTTTTCTTTTTTAGAGCGTCAAAAGAAAATTGAGTACACCTGCGCCGTAAACTAAATAACAAGTACCATAACAAGCGATGTCGGTTTTCGGCGGAGAGAACATGAATTGAGAAATAATGAACGGCACTTGCTGAAACCTGACGTTGAAATAAAATTTAGTTTTTCCTTTGTAGCTGAGAATGAATGTCAAATCGATTAAGATAAATTTCACGTTCTTGACCATATCTTCTGTACTTGGCATTTCTATCTTCAAAAGGCGTGTTGATTTTTTTTATTGGTTTCGTTGTTACTTAACCTAACTTTCTAACCAAGAAACTGGCAACATCAGACTGATTTCTTTTTCTTTGTTTGTGAAGGATTCTGCCATGTCTTTTTTATTGTATCATTATTTATATGTCAAATTTTAACTGAAAGTTATATATATATATATATATATATATATATATATATATGTGTGTGTGTAAATTGCTGTTGAGGGCCTCTCAGGTTTTCTCTCTCAATAAAATATTATTGCTTTATATTATTATTTTTATGATTATCTTTGAAGATACAGTTATTTTAATTTGTTGCTATGACCTGTTAGTGCTTTTGAAAAGCTTATTTTTTTCTTTCAAGATTTTTGAAGTTTGGTTTCAGTTAAATTCAAAGTGTCATAACAAATAAGTATTTACTATAAATAATGAAAGCATTTCTTTTTAAAGAATTGTATGAATTTAAGTAAAGTACTTTAATGATGATAAAACTAAAAATATGCTTACGTAATTTTTTTAAAAAAATTCAATAATACGCTCTTGCAAATTGTAGAAATATCTACTTTTGAGCTGGTAAATTGCAGTCAGAATTTGTATACATGACTTATGAAATTATGCTAATAGAAGATGTTTTAAATATTGAATAATCTTTGACTTTTGTAAAAAAAATAATAAGAGTTTTATGAATTTCCTCTTGCAGGAAGTAAATAATTTAAGTCTTTAAAGTTTAAAATAATATTGAAAAAAAACCCAAAGTAGTATTGTTCGCAATCAAATTATTTATAATTCATTAGTCATTTCTACGCACAATTTTAGTGAATTTGTAACAAAAACAAGCCAGAACAATGATTTATATATATATATATATATATATATACTTAATAAATCTTCAAAATAAAACGAGTACATAATACCGATTATTGTAAAGCAAAATGTACAAATAGGTTTAGAGGAGAGACAATTTTTCTCAAACACTTCATTTTTTGTGCTATACAAATATTACTTAAGAAATGTAATCGATATTAATTATATTTTTCATAGAGAAAAACCACAATTATTATATTACGTAACACTTTTACTGTATCGGTGATCAGTTAAATATGTTTGTCTATTTTAAAAATAATATCAGTTAAATAATTTTGTCTATTTGTTATTTAACTGTAATTTTTCTCATACGAGTATAGATATTATGGGAAATAAGATCTATACTCGAATGAGAAAACGGTGCAGTGGTTTGAACAAGTAAACAAAAGGAAACAAAAAATATAAAATAGTTATATAAATTATATATATATTTCATGTATAGTGAAAAATTATCCTTTTTATTCACGAGACACATAATGCATATATACGTTTCATGTTTTAGGTAACAAAAACTTAATGAAATAAAACTAACAGTACAAATGAGTACTAGAAAAGAATTTGTATTTTCCAAACAACTATTTACGAGTAAATGCAATTTAATTACAAATATCGTCATTATGGTTTTACCAAAACTATCAATACAATTAATTCATCAAATTTCAATTCCTGTTATTTTACCAAAATAACTTAATTGGAATTATTAAAAACAAGAACGTACCTAAAATATTGAACACTTAAAGGGCGATTGTGATGTGATATTTACAAATATTAGATCAACTTATATTAAACACGTTCTCAGTAAAAGGTTAAAGAGGGATTATAATTTTCTGAAAATTGTTTTATATTCAAAAAAATAAGTTTCATATTCAGAGGTTCGAAAAACGTCATAAATTCACTCAATTTAGGGATTTCATTTATATCACATAATTTCATCTCACTTTCGCCATAGCCTAGCTTTACACCCGCTAACCCAGGATCTCTGCTATCACATTAACATTTTGCATTGTTATGCAGTCAAGCTCACACACACACACTAGCCGTATGTTAATGATTTTGTAGCTTGTATGAATAGAATTTAAAGTGTAAGATATCATTTGTCATTTTATGACATATTATTAATATAATTGAAAAAAACATTTATAAATATTTTTAAAACGCATTTATAAGAATTTTCTTTTCATTTTCGCTAATTATTCCAGCGTAGACTTTTAAAATCACAAAATAAATTCAAATTTAGTTACATTTTCAAGTAATAACAAATTTAAATTAATTTTAGTGATTATGTAATAATGCGTTTTATTATTATTATTAATTTTTATTTTAATTTGTTTTTCTTTTCTTTTTCATTATTTTTTATTTCAGTACACATTCAAAATCATGTCGTAAATTGTTACCAAACATGCTTAACGCAAATAAAGTCAAAATTCATTCACAAGGGAAATATTAAGACACTGAATGACATAACATTGTTCTTCCTTTATTTAACATTATTTCTTGCTTGAAAAAAATTGTTTTTTTTTATATATAAAGTAGATAAGTATACTAGCCCCCTAACTTTTAGACAGTGATTTCTCCTCCAAGTTTAGCTACACTATACAGACTACTGGAATTATTAAAACTAATGGCTGCTGTACCTCTAAATTTCTCGGCAATAAATTGAATCATTAATGATGAAGCGTGAATTATTCAGAAGAATGCACTGTGATAACATGTTAGAATAATAAATTGACTTCTGTACTGTGCTTATAGTAGTCATGGTGACTAAAAATATTTATTTATATTTTGTGTATTTATTTATATTTTTTATTATATTTTGTGACTAAAAATATTTATTGGGAAATTATTATAAATAATTGACGCAACATTTAAAATAAAATTTATTATATACATTACTATACGTAAGAGAATGTAAAATATCTCTGCATTGCCTGAAACCAGCTTAAAAAGAGCAGCATCCATTTATTTAGAAAAATAAACAAAAACTGGAAACAAATATTGTGACTTTATTTGAAATTCTATATTCATATTATATATATATATATATATATATATATATATATATATTATATGTGTGTGTATTTCTAATTATTAAAGTAAGTTTATGTGAAGCCTAACATTATAATTGCACTCTATGTGACTATTGAAAAGATTTTGCAGTCATGGCTCACGGTCGTGGCAATTCTAAATATAAAGTTTTAAGTCAAAACATTAATTACAGACGGTCAACATAATATACATATGATGCAGCGCTGTATATTTTGCTTAAAGATTTCATACTGCTTAATGTATAAAAATGTCTTCCAAAATTTCCCGTAAATTTAATGCAAATCGCGTTATTAGGATTATTTATAAAATTTGAAAAAAAAAAAAAAAAAAAAATTCTAAAATTTCATGGAAGTGGAACACCAGAATTAATTTGATGAAATATTTAAACAAAAAAGTGATACTGTAAATACGATGTACATTATAAAGCATTATGTATATGTATAACAAGACACACAATCATAATAATTATTAGATTTTTCTTAATATTTTCACTCTTGAAAACCTGATTTTTTGTCAAAAATTTAATTTTTATACATCACATCAAGACAACATTGTTTAATGGTAAAGCAGGTGTTGAAGGGCACATGTTGAAATCTAATTATTAAGTCTTGCTTTATATATTCAGTGATTAACATTCCTCCCTCTCCTCCCTCTTTTCGTATAAAGAATATAAATAAATAGGAGACATTAGTTTTAAACATTGATGAATGTAATAAGAATAAATTAGTGAGTCAATAAAAATGTAAAACGTATCTGTGTATAATTTAAGGGAATAAAAAAGAGGAAAACGTACTAGCTAAATATATTGATTTTTCTTTGTAAAAATACATTTAAAAAATAAAAGTCTTATTGCAAAATAAAATTTCTATATATAAGGAACTTGGTTCATGATATTTATAAATATTCAAATGAAATATACATGCTTGAATGCATACGTAAATAAATGTTAATTTTAAATTTTATTTTGAAACTATAAATGTAATCCATACTAAGGAGCACTGATTAAAATTTAAAAATGGATCAATGGTTTCTGAGCCATCTTTGTTTGATTTTACTTTAAAATTAAAGAGCGTACAACATATTTTGCTCCTTTTTTTTTTAGGAACAAAATCTATTTTTAACTGATTTCTTGTAGATTTCTTTCGACGCTTTTAATTCTCGATCAAAAAATCTGTATTTACTACAGTTTTTTTTTTTTGATTAATTAGTAATACATTATTTAGATGTCTTAAATATTTCCTTCTTATACAAATATACGAATACATTTCAAGTCTTTCGTGATGAGGGAAACGGGTTTTTTAAACACTAATTGAAATTTATGTATAAATTTGATTGAAAAAAAAATAATGCTTTGATCCAATATTTAAAATTGTAAGCCCTTAATAAAGAGAAAAAAAAATTAAAGCGCATTTTTGTTAAAATTAATCGCAACTATGTAAAAGGAGAAATGCAAAATATTTAGCAAGAATTAAGAGATTTTCAGATGACCTATTGCTTTAAAAAGGAAAAGCAATTATTTTATCGTTTCCGTCGATTTGGCACATTTGTTACCGTTCTAAATGTGTGTTCTTTTATTCAGTTACATTGCAGAAAATTTTACAAAAATAGTCATATAAATAATACGTGTTATATATATAGTTCCGTTCTTTCACATAAATGCTTAAAAATCTTGAAATCTGGCAGGAAATGATAAAATGCTTGGAAAATATTTTATAGTGTTCTTTCCAATGAATGTATTCCTAACCATTGTATTCCTATAAAAACATTTTCGTCTACTTCTTCATAAAAAATACTGTCTTTAAATAAAAAATATGCTTAAAATATATTTTAATTCTTCCTTCCTATTGTATTTAACTATATTGTTAGAATAAACCTAAATTTGTTTGAATTCAAATCAACAGAAAAATCAGCTGAATATATATCTAATAAACTATAAATCTTCTGGGAAAATTTAATTTTTCATTCCAGATTAATATTTTAAAAATATTTACATCACTTTATATTCACGCGTACTAGAAAAACTGTGGAAAAGGCATTTTTTATTTCGTTTTATTTCTACTAAGCACTAACAGTGATTTATATCGGACAAGAGAATACAATTAAAAATGTTTGTTTTCAAAGGAAACTGCATTGTTATTTATTGTAAAAACTGATTAGGTAATTGAATTTGAGAAATGGTATAGTTCCCAATTTTATGTAATTAGAGATAGCTCGACAGAATATTTGATTATGTTTAGGAATTCACGTGTGTAATAAATGTCTCACAAAAGAAGCTTTAAAGGTTCTAAAATTAATTTCATGATTAGCTAAAACACTTAAGGTATACGCCTACCTTTAAAACACGATTTTTGGTCAAAAAGTCGATTTTTTTATTTACAGTCTATTATTAAAGCCGAATTTCTTAGCTTTCTAGAACAGTTTCAATTTTGTTTCTATCTTACATAGAACTAGAGTTATAAGCATTTTAATAATAGTCTGTGTCAAATTTTAGAACTGGAAATAGCATTTTGCTACCGGAAATGAAACTTTAATGTTTGTTTTTCATTGATATCTTACGTAATATCGCCTTCAAAATATCTTCTAACATGAAAAATGAACATCCTAAGACCCAAAATGGAAATTAATATTTTAATGGTGTAATAGGATAAAGAGTACTAAAGGAATTTTTTGTTTGAAAACTGTGAAATTGGGTGCATTTGACGCAAAATTATACAATTTAAAGAAAGACATCAAGGCTGTTTAAAAGTCTTAAATAAGCTGAACATTAAAAATCCAAACTACTTCACCGTAAAAGGGATACAAAAAGTTGGATTACAATCGAATCAGGGATTTGAAGCTTTACACAACACTTGTTACATGAAAGCGTAGGAAAGTCTTAAAGGCCATCACGAAGAAAAAGATAACTTATTTAAGTAACACAGATAGTAAAATTTACAAATCAGGGGCCTTTTAATGTTAAATGTTTATTTAATTAGGTAAATTTCTGGGTTGAAATGTATTTTCTGCTTTTTCTCAATATCAAGATTTTCATATTTTACTTCAACGCAAGATATCATATTGAAAAATGTTATGTATATAATGTTATGAAACTTTCATGGAATACTCTATGGAAGTGAATTCAGAACTTGAATTTTTCCTATTGCTATTACTATTATATTGCTATTACTTTGCATTTTATTGATGATAAAAATCATAACTTGTCACAAATTTGTACGTTTTTTCTGTATGTTTTTTTTTAAAGTACGACTTCCTATAAATATTTAATTTTCAGGGTTATAATTGTGAGAGAAGCACAAACTCTAGATTAGATTCAATTCATCATAATGAAATTTACAGAATCGAAATATCTCTATTTAAATTTAAGTTTTGGTGTTTTGAACAAGTGCCATTTTACTGCTATTTTTATCTATTTTTTGAGCTGAAATATTAATACAATTTTTAATTTATGCAAATTTTACATTGTATTTTAAGTTTTTAACCATATCTTATAGTATAATGGATATAAGAATTATTTTTTCAATCATTTAAAAAACCTCTTCGAACGCAGACGGATACCTTAATACGTTTTATGTGCAAAAAATTCATCATGATCTTAATTTCAACGGAAATCTGATTATGTTTTTTTTTTTCGAATTAATCCGTTACGTGATTTTCTGAATACAATTAACTTTAGAAATGCTCTCCCTTTTCAAGGAAAAATTATATTGCATATTTTGTATAAATATTACTGGAAAAATATTACCGGAGAAAAGCAATTTAACTATTCATTAGAAATAATGGTGCCTATGAATGAAAATGGGACTAATCGTATGAAGAAAAACGGATTTATCAATTATGCTTCAAAACATTTTGATTGAAAATAAAGAATTAGTGTATTCATGCATTTTGAGCATTTAAAAGGGAATGTATCACATTATACATATGTGTAGCTACTCTTATTGAAAAATTAGCCATTATAAACAGAACTAACTGAGTATAAAAATTCAAATTTAAGATTGGAAGTAGTAATAAGAGAAAATAAAGTATCTTTTCAAGCAATTGCTTTGCAGATTGAAATTAATAATAAATAAAAAGCATCGTTAAAAACTGGGTTTTTTTTAAACATGGATTTTCTTTCAAACTTCACACTTTACGTGACATAATTTTTTATATCATAAATTTTGAGAGAAAAAGGGAACGTTGAGTCAAATTGAGTTTATTCAATAATTAGTTTTAATAATTTATTTTATTATTTGACGTTTATTAAACTTATCACCTAAAATAAATACGTGAAATTTTTTTAGCTCAATTAAGCATTGTAAAGAAAACGAATATTGGCTTACAAAAGAAGTAAAAGAATTCAAAATGCATTAAAAATTGACGACAAATTTTAAAACCAAATACACAATGCCGGTGGGCTGCGTTGCATTTATCCATTCTTAACATTTTTTTTATTGTTGCGAAGGATCTGGCGACCATTTGCGTCTTAGGGAGTAGCTTGGCGTAAAATTTAATTCTATAAATAATTAGTTTTAATCATTTAAATTTATTAACTATAATTAAATTATCTTAATGTCATCCAAAACAATTGTATATAAAAATTTCAGCTCAATTGAGCACTTTAAAACGTGTGAGAGAAAAAGCTTTTAAAGTTTTGGCCCACACAAAGTTACAATGTGAGTTAAAGGAAACCCCTTAAAATAGTTTTCCAGAAAATATAATAAGAGAAGGAAAATTTAGCGGATTTAATACATTTAATTTTAATTGGCCTTGAGCTTAGCAACTTTTTTAGGACTATTAGGGGAAATATAATCTTTAACTTTCTAAGGTCTAAGTAAAAACTGGACATTATTTTTGAATAATATTAGCATTATTTTTATCGGATATCATCATTTGACGAAAAATGAAAAAAATGTTTTTTTTTAAAAAACTTTGTTTAAATTAATTATATAGTATCTAAATGAGTGCTTCAGAACTAAATGCTCATAAAATTGACATATGCTAGCAATTTAAAATAAATGTAGTGTGAAAAAATATTATTTATGATGCAATTCATAAATGTAATAAAAGTTGGTTTTAAAGATGTGAATAAATGTCTCACTTTACATATCATAAGGGGCACATAGTTACATTAGATACTTGTGAACATTTCTTTGAAACGACGCCATTTTATTCTAAAACTGCAAATTCTCTTTCAGCACATTGTTAAACAGACAGGAGACTAATCAATGTGAGTGCAACACGAGCGGCTCGTAAAGAGTTTTTTTGAAGGGTGCAGGTTGTGGGGTTGAATCATTAGGAAGTTGCTGGGCAAGTGTATACGCACATTTATAAGAAATTATCCCTTTCTTTCCCTATTACGACATTTCATATGATTTGGCAATTTCATATGCTCAGGGAAATGCCATATCCGGTCAAATCTTGCATGTTTCCTCTTTGATATCCTTTGTGTGTTTCGTTTCCTTAAATATATTGTAAAGAAGCTGTTTTGAATATGAAGGAGTGATAAAATGTGACAGTATATACTTAAATTTAAGTGACTCAAATTGCGAATGCTGCATGACAAATTAACGATTAAAACATCAATATTTATTTATCATAATGATTATTACATTGTGTATAAGAATATCACTCGTCCAAATAGAATAAAAATCAGAAATGAAGTCAGTTCAAATATTTACAAAAATAATAGCTAATGGATAACTGAATGGATACAACTCGATTCAGTGAACTTAGTGTCAAAGAACTATTATCGAGTAACCTAGGAAATAGCAATGCAACAAGATTTGAGCATCCAAAAAATTCTGATTAGTTGCGTTGCGAGAATTATGGATCTATACTAGCTCAAGATATCTTCTATTCAGCCAGGTTGAGGTCAGAAGGTCCCGGTCGGTGACAGAGAGAAGGAAATACGGACAAATCTAGGAGAGAAATTAAGTTTATAGTTTATGGAGGACAGTAGTCAGATTCACCAAAGCAAACAAATTCTTAACCTCCTTTTCCATATTCTTCGGATTGCTGCACATGTATAAATACCAACACAACAGGTGTGCTCGCTCTCAGTTTGTATATCTGGGAGCATGGATTAGTTGTTTTATTATGCTACGTCATTACATGTTGAGAATGTTACAATTAGTTCGAGGAGAGTCGCTGCAGATCCTATGGTATCTGTAATTTCATACATAAATTATTCAAAGCATTTCAGATACAGGTACCCATTTGGATCTCAAAGTACGTGTAATTTAAATCATATATTTTTCAACGAATATAAATTTAAATTTTTAAAATTTACATCAAAAATTAATATTATATATATCTTAATCTAAAATGACATCCAAAGTATTTGAATAATTTTTTTTACAAAAAATTGAGAAATTTATTCTTTAATTGACCATTTGAAACGTTTTTCTGTACCGTCATTTGTAACCATGGCATGCTCTGCATAATACAGTTATGCCATCATTCGGAAAACTATTTCAGCTGTATTTTCCTAAATGAGTATCTAGGATCTAAAAGCTAGTAAACAAGATCTTATAAGTTTGCATGCGTTTTAAAAATTTATTTAAAGTTTAATTAAGTACCGAGGTTCGAAAGAAGTTGAAGTTGATTATTTCCTCAACACAATCAAGATTGGATATTCTACGTTCTGAGTAGTTTTTCTGAATAAGAATGTCTTTGACAGTCCCTTTTACGTCTCGAAATGCTTCCCCACGATAAGAAAACCTTGAAGGGAGCATTTTTAAATTAAAATTACTACATATGCTCTTGTGTGAGAAAAAGGCTATCTTGATGTGCATAATAATACAAAAAAAATTTCACACGTTTATCAGTTATTTATGTTTCCACAATGAAAAGCATAAAATTTTCTTTTATATTTTAAAAGAAAACCAGGAAAAAGAAAACTTCTCAACAGATATTCATATTATAAATGATTCTCGGTCCTTCCTGTGCAATACAAAGGGCATTCAAAAAGTCCTTATAAATGTCAAGAGATAGTGTTCGTAGCATCTAAAATAGTTTTCTTTTCATAAGCATCATGATTCATTAGCTAGCTGTCTAAGTTTCAGTTACTCGTTTCTTGGTCATGATGCCTTTCGTACCTCAAAACTTTTCATCGTGACTTTTTCAGCCAATGAGATCATCTTATGTCTTTTTAGGGGGAGATTCATCGGAGCAGTCAAATTTTTAATAGACAGCAAATGACTACCAAACTAAAACTAACTTGTGAATCAATCTAAAATTTCTTTCAGCTTTTCAATAGATAGTATCAGCTAATGGTAACAACAATTTATCTTAATGATGGCATCTGTATTCAAAAACAAGTATTTTTTAAACCACCCTTGTGAATACATCCTTTCAAATTTGGGAGTAATTAATTATTTTATATAGAAATTATTGATTGTTCGTTATCGTCGCACTCAAAAACAACTAGAGGGCTCCAAAGAATTGGAGCCTTCACATATTTAATGTACATCAGTTCCAATATATGGTAGATCTTTAGGAGCCTTAGGGCTCGAACCCGCCACTCGACGGAAACGACGTCGGCCCTCTATCCTACCAAGGTTGGGTGGGTGGTGGTCTCGTAATTGACGCGAAGAGGATTTGGGTTTCGTAATGTCAAACTAATGGCACAAGGGTGTATAGCAGAGCTGATACACCTTAAATCTATCTGATCTCAAACTCCTCATGTTGTGACGTAGGGGTGAAGAGTCGGAGGTGATAGATTAAATGTCGTCTTCGTAATCTCATCATGGTTCGGAATTACGGGCCGTATTGCTTGTGTTAACTGGAATTGTTATTCGGGCAGAAATAAACCTACAGAAGTGTTTAATAAAGAAAAGAGCATAATACGTTAGATGTTTCCAAAAACAGTCCAAGTATTCCATAAATTCTGAAACAATTTATTCTTATTTGGTAAACATTTTTAATTGAAGGTTCATAAAGTGCCTGTCCCTAAAGAAAAATATATTCTCTGAAAATGCCGGGAAAATTAAGTTGTAAATGATTATTTATCATGTTAAGATGGTTCTCTCAATGAAAAAAATTCGTCTATTGATTTGTAATTTTTGGTTTTGATGTATTGCGTTCTTTTACAGAAAAAATTAAAAATTGCATTTTATTTATAATACTTTTCGAGTATTATAGTAATAACGGTTGTAATTTTTGAGGAAAAAGTGAATGAGGCATAATAGTTTCTAAATCTTATACAAATGGTCGAGCGTTATTTTATTAATAATACAACAAATCAATAAAATAGTAACTTTTTCTATCAGAGGTTTCTGTTAAGGTTTTAAATGTATATTATTTGAAAAGGTTATCTTTCCAACTTGCATATAGTTATATTTTAATATTTGATGAAATATATTGCATTTCTGTAAATTGTTTATGTTACTTAAAAGTCAGTTAATAACTATTTTAGAGTCAATTATGCGACATTAAAGTCAACTGCTGTTTTAAAAGAAAATTTCAAATTCAACAAAGGATTATATCTCTGAAAATATTGGACAACATTTATCTTAAAACAGCAATAAATTGATTTTTTTTAAAGAAAATCAAATTTATTGTACAACTTTCCATACGTGTGTTTTATACTACATTTACACTATCGAATGCATATATACGAACAAGATTTAATCAAACAAAAGTATTTTTTGGGTTGCGAAATTTATTCGATTTCCTTAAATGTCCTAAAATCAACAGAAGATGGTATCTTGGGGAATAATTTTTGAAGAATAACAAAAACTGATTCTCGTTTAAGAAAGTCATACGGATCAATTTATTTTCTGCGTGACCTCTTATCGCCTCTTATCGTACATGTATATTGCCTCGATTTAATGAAAAATATTGCTTCTTTTCCCCTGTGAAATTCTTTCGAGATTCTTAAATACTTCCAAAATCAACAAAAGATTATATCTCAGAGAATAACAGGATATATTTCTCTTGGAATAACAAATAACTGATTTCCGTTTAAGAGAGTCATATTGATCGTTCCACCTTCTCTTCTTCTATATCTATCTCCATCATTCTCTCTATCTGTCTTACCCGTTGAGACAAAGAAGGTCTTTTCTCCAGAAGTTTTTCTAACTGATTTTTTATTCTTTTCCCGGATCCCATTCACACACTCCTTTTTCTCCGGAAAACGGGAAAATGTACATAAAAAAGAAGTTATCGACCGGGATAAGAATCCTTATGTGATTGATGGGAACGGTTCTCCCCGGATACGTTAAGAGTATTAAATGAAACCTCCTGGTTAGGCTCCTATTATTTTTTTCACCTTCCTCCTCCACTTTAATAATTTAAAAGAAAATTGATTTTTCGTCACGGGTGCCGCAGCTATTTTCGGAGATAATTTCTTTTCTTAGTAGAATGACATACTCTCTTCCTTTTCTTTCTTCCACCTTCAACAATCTCATTCGGCTATGAAATGCACGAGAAAGGGATGAGGTAATACAATTATTCCCAGCTCTTATCGTCTTAATATGTTTATGTGTTATTTTACGGGAGTTTGAAATTAATAATGTCTTTCGTAAATTTTTGTCCCAAAAAGCAGCTGTCTGTAATTGTTACTTTAGAAATGTTCTTTAGTTTATAAACGTGAAATTTAGAGAAGAAAAAAATATCCAAGCCTATTTAACAAGATAAATATCTTTCTAAAATTTAAGGTTTAGTGCATTCCTGTTATTCGTTTCCAAGGTCAATGTTTACAAATTAAATAGTTATTCAGCCTACAAACATAATAGATAGATAATGAGGAAACAGATGGTTGACGTTATCATTTTTTTTATATTTCTTACATTAAGAATATGTTCGATATTTGTTTATTCTAATCCAACGCGCTTGTAAGGTATTCTTACTTCAAAATTGAAGATCAATCTTACCACCATACTCTTGTTCTAACTTGTGTTGAATAAGTATTCAAGTGGTTTCCTTAACTTTTACTCTCTCCAATAGGATCATGGATTCTTGTTCGACAGCAATTTTTATAAGTTGTCAAACAAGGACACGTCATTTATGTCTACACACAATTAATCACTATCTTCTAACTACTAAATTTCAATTTATTTCTTCTAACTTCTTATCCTATCATATATTCCTAATATCTTTTCTAACTTCCTAACCTCTGGTTTAAAAATCAAGATTTTTCCGTAAATTGTCATTTAAAAAGTCGGTAATCACAAGCTATTACTTGAAACATCCATTGCATTAAATGTAAAATGTAATAAAATTTATTTTCACAGTTGTTTTCAAGTAAACTTTATTTTACTAAGAAAAACACATATTCATTCTTTTACTTTATGAATCCTTTAATATATTTTGACTACAAAATACAACAGAAAGACGTGATATATTGAAACTATATGAATTCAACTCTATTATATTAATGCATTTTAAATATTATTTTTGATAATTTTGAAAAACATGTTTTATAATCTTTTTTTTTTTTTTAATTTACGAAAAATGTACAAAATTATAACTCGAGAGATATTTATTAGTGCAAAAGAAGAGAATATTGTAAAAAGATATTTTGGGTTCTTTTTTGAACGTTATTTACAGTATTTTATTTACTCCTGTAAATTTTTTACAAATATTTTTCTTCTGAAACATTCATTTTACCAATATGTAAAAATATCTCAAATATTTTAATCTATAATGATGAATAATTCTTTGAATTTATTTACACAATTGTTTTCATGAGTTCCAAATGACTTCTAATATAAAATATTTATAACATTTAATGCGTTATCTTTGATATAAAGTAATAAACATATATGAAGATAACTGTTATAATTTGAGATAAGTTAACATGTTGTATATGAATGTCAAAATCATTTAATATTTCATTCGTGCAAAAATTTATCTAATAATTTTTTTTTTCGTTTCATTTAATATAATTTAACCGGCTTTATTTTCTTCTTTGAATAAGAATTTCATGATTTTATTTTAAAGCTATATCCTTTATTCTTGTATTTATAGCTGATTTGAAATTACCTAAAATATGCATCGCAACAATTTCAAACATTTTGTTTGTATGCAGTAAGGAATTAACTTTAACTGTTATGTTTTTTTTTTAAAAAAAAAAATATGTATGCGTATGTATAGAGTATCGTGAATTTCCGAAAGAAGGAAAAATTTAACTGTTTTTCTTAACTCAAAATAAAACAAGTTGAGATTTAAACCAAAGTCATCATTTTTCAAAAAAAAAAGAGAAAGCTGAAAAAAACTAAATTGATAATGCAGCTTCATTTTTCAGGTTTTTAGGAGTTTTTTTATATATATATATATATATATATATATATATATATATATATATATATATATATATATATATATATATATATATAAATGTTTTCTGATAAAAATGAATATAAATTAAATATGTTTCCTCCAATTTTTTTTTATTTCAAACATATTTTATGAATTTCTTAGTTAAAAATATATGCGTACATATTATACTTCTCAATGTATCGTGCAAGTTGTTGAGATTTTTGAGTCTATTTCTTATCATTAGTGTTCTAACATTACAAGTTAGATCACTGCAAAAGTTAAACATACTTCATTAATTTGTTAATTGTATTGTTTTTGTATCTCAATTACAAGAAATATCACCCGGCATAAAAAATAACAACATTAAAATTAATGCTTTTTTCATTTTATTTTATCTCAATTTTCATCGTTTTATTTTAAGTTCTCCAAGCAAAAATTACGCATTTCTTTTTACCGAGTAATATATTATCTATTCAGTTAATAATGGTATACATTTATCTTCATTCATTTTCTCTTATGGTAATATTAAGCAATTTGGTTTTGTTTAGTAAAGTAACTGCGCTCCCTTCTTTTTTATACCAGAGGAATACATTATCTTTTTTCCTTCTAATTCAGTTATATAAAGAAATATAACAAATCTTTCTTTTAATGCTGATGTTAAAACGAAAGCAATTACTTATTCAAGCGCTTATTCACATTAGCTTCTCAAAGTATGGTACATTTAAATAATTTAATTATTCATTCGATAATATATCAGAAAATGTGTCTCTGAAACATACTTCAAAGTTATTATTTTTTCCTCTTTTTTTACGCAACCTGCTTTTACGGGGTTCTTTTCTATCCCAAAATTTGTCATAATAATGACAACTAAATTTCTGGCGAGATATTTTTAAGTCATACAATATTATATTTCATTGTTTAGAACATTTCTTTTAATAATGCATTGTAAAAAAATCGAACATGAATTTCTAATGCTTCTTGTATAATTCAGAAGCTGTAAGGTCCATCATAAACATAAAAACATTATAATATATTATAATTTATAAATATATATATATATATATATATGTGTGTGTATATATATATATATATATATATATATATACATATATATATCATATGTGTGTGTGTGTGTCCTGTGTAGTAAAACAATCAACACCATCAACTAACCTAAAAGCAGAAAATTACACTAATTAATGTTCAATAACTACAAGAAAGAAACATGTAGTATACGAACATATAATGAATTACAGAACTCTATCAAAAGCAAATTAGCCAAATTTAAAATATAATATGAAAACTATAGGTCTTTTTTAAATACATATCATAATCCAATAAAAGTAAGGCAATTGTGTTAAAATATATGAATTAAACTGTTAATTAAAGAAGACAAAAAGTCTAAAATGGAAATTAAGTGGAGTAAATATCAAAATAAAATATATACAGAACTACATAGTAAATACGTATGTAATCTTATAATAAATTATCCAATTAAATACATACCTTTAAAAAGAAACTGTTAGACACTAAATTGGCTCGGAATAAATTATTTCTGGTGAGAAAAGATTGAGGAATTTCTTTTCTTTTTTTTTTTTTTAAATTCATTTCTAGAAAAAAAACGATGATCCAAACTGATTTTTATGGTATTAATACTTATCATAGAATAAATTGCATATATATGTATACATCGGGAATGTCAATTCATTTTAAGAGATGATTTTAATCTCTCATTTCTTTTGTGTCCGTTACATATGCAAGAACAAAAAAGAGAATAAACAAACATTTTTATTCAACATTTATTTAAGATAAAAGATTCTTAATTAGTTAAAAAATTAGCACTGGAATTTAATATTATGATTTTTGAAGAAATGTTTTTAAGAATTATTATCATTTTATAAGGTAACATGCATATAACATTATTAAATGTTTAATTAAAGATGAAACCTCTTAAAATACCGCACATATGTAACAGTTGTTATAAGAATCTAAATGGAAAGGAATCTGATGGTCTTTAAATAATGTTCTAAAAATTCATTCCAATAAGAAATTTATTTTTTGAAACAATAAATATTTTAGATCTTCAAAAAGAAGTTTATATTAAATTATTTAATAGAACTATCCATGTATGTAGCTGAAAATAACAGAACTAATAGTAAATATTCCTTAAGAATTCCATTAAATAAATGATTGTTCAAATGAGAGAAGGCACTTCTTTTAACTAAATCATTAAGGAAGTCCTTTATGCTTATTTTCGAGTATCTTTGAGATTAATTGCATGCGTTACGAATTAAAAGTAAAACGAATACGTTCCTTCTTCGCAAAACATTATACAACTGCCTTTAAAAATTCTAAAAAAAAATTGATTAAAAAGTTCATTAAGATTATAATAACAAATGGATTGAAATCTTAGCTATGCATATAATTTACGATACTTTATTCAAGACCATCACATTAAATTACCTTTTTTAATTAATTTAAGCAATTAATACATTCATTTAATTGTTTTATATAGAATACATAATTGATTAAATTAACTCAATCAGTTTTATGTTACTTTGTAAATGCTGAATATAGCAATAAATAAAATTTTAGTTTTTAATTACCTATACTTGTATGAATATATTGATAACTCACTTTTATATATCTCTAACAATAAAGAAGAAAGTTACCTCTGATATGGCTTTCAGAACTTTAAAAGAAAAGAAACATTGTAGCGCTTCTGGAGCGATATTAAGCGTAAAATATTACATTTTTACAACTCCGATATTTCAGACCACCAGTGATTACTTTCCATCGATATCAGCAAATCCAAATAGCCTTTCCGTATTACCACAAGAATAATAGCTCTGTCATTAGTGAACCCAACCTAATAAGAAAAAAAGAACATGTCTCTCACGCGATTTATATTCCGTCCACCTCCCCCCCCCAGCTCAATCATTCCGTGCGCTTCAGACTTACATCACCTTTTGGAAGCGATTTCACGGAAGGCTACGTTACAAAAACTTCCCTTCAGTTCATCCAAGTAAACTGAAATATTTATCTACATTTGTGCGACATCCATCACACGGGAACAACAACATCGCAGGTTCTCTTGTCTAGGGGAAGATGGATCACCCAAAATCGCCAGGTAAGCGTCGAATGAGCAAAAAACATGGCGGATTTCAAGTGTCTCACTCCCCCAAAATGGTGCACGCAGCCATTCGAAAGATTGATAGCATCGCACCTTTCTCTCAAAAAAGCTCTCTTGGGTATCAGGGTGCTGGAGTAATGGGAAAGACGTCTCATTTCGGACAGTTTTCCACGTCGCCTCGACGTTGTTAGTAAGCTCGCGCGCCTTAAAAGATAATACGGATAAGGTACACGGGATCTACCTTTCGCTGTAATGAAATGCTGGATATTAGATCTTGAGGGAAAACGTAGTCATTTTGTTTTGGAAGTTCGAAAGCATTGTTGATGGTGTTTCATTAGTTTTAATGGGGATTGAAATTTCAGCTTTCTTGATTGTAGCTACGTATTATTTGTTGGAGAAAATTATTTCAAAAGCTTTGTAATTGTTTTTAAACTCGCACAAAGAACACTTAAAATCCGTTTTTGTAAATGCTACAGATTGAAAGCACTCTTTGTATGTGAGTGTGGATAAGGCATTTGAAGTACTCGTTAAACTTGTGCATCATTTCAACATGATTAACGGTCTTAGTCTCTTTATAAGATAATGCTGATAAGAAATGTATCTACTTTAACTTTAATGCAATACCAGATTTAGTAGAAGCGGGAATAGTTTTTCTTTGAAGATTCAAAACATATTATTAAATAATAATTTGTTAGAGAGGACATAGACAGTAAAATTGAAATTTTGTAATTAAAGTACAAACAAATGTCAGAAATAATTGTTTCAAAAACATGCTCGTTGTGTTTTACTTATCCAGTGAAAGTCTTAAATAAACAAGATAGTAATTCATTTTATTCAAAACAGTTTTCTCTTAGATATCGACGAAACTTCTTAGGAAAATTGCTGGGTATTTCAGATATTAGTATCAGGAAGAGAGTGAGATGTAGACATCTGGTTTAAAGTAACTGAAATATTATTAATACCATACAGCTAGTGAAAGTGCAGACTGAAATTGCATTTCTTACGAATACAATTCAAGATAAGTTAAAAGTTAAATTTCGATTTTAAGATATAGTGTTTAAATTGTTAATATTGGTCTTTTTTCAATATATATTTCCTTCAAAGATAATTATAAGCATTTATAAATGACAAATAAATAATAAATCGTCTAAATGTTCTTAAAAGTTTAATGGCCTTAAAAATAATACCCAAAGGAGATACAATATCCATCTTTTCTATAATAAATATCGGGTAATAGATGTTGGTAGGAAAAAAAATCACTCTTTTTAAATGCAATTGTATATGTGATAGTATAAAATTAGGTATTAGACTATCGATTGTAAAGTTAAATTTTCATAAGTTCAAATCTTCAGGAAGATACAACGTATAATAAAATTTCAGATATGGATCAAGTTTTGCAATTGAGATAGAACATGCATCATAAGGCTACCTAGTCAGGACATAAAAATTCCAAAAAATATTTGAAATGCAGGAAATATAAAACATATGTTAAACAAATGAAGAAATTAAGATAATTATTAGGATAAGACCAACAAAACAGTTTCCAACTGTGAAACGCTTATAATTTTGTGAGCTTTGTCGTCCTGATAACTCTGAAAAATTATTTAATAAATTAAATTATATTACATTTAATGTAAATATACCAGTACTGATGATACTCGCAATGAAGCATTTTAAAACAGTTATATAAATCATACTTAGTAATGTAATTGAGTATTATTAATATCAAGCCTTTTTTTGATAATTTTCAATCAAAATTTATCATTTCTTAAAGTGTAAACACATATATAAATCCTGTTGTGCTTAGTATAAAATACATGACATCTTTTTTAAAATTCTTTTAAACCTTACTGAAAGAGAATTTCATGCAAAAAGTGATATTTTCTCAGCGATAACCATAAAGAATTCATAAATAGGTATATATCTTATGCCACCTTTACACTGTTAATATGTTTATACTGATTAAAATATAGTAAGAATATAGGTGTTTGCGATGTTTTTATGAAAATAATGAATTTCTGTGTACAAGATCTCCAAAAAGAGGACTACAATTAATTCATAAATTTTAGAATCATTGTCAAAAGCATATTTTCAAAATTAATTAACTTTCCTCCTTTGAAAACTACAAAATGAATATAGATTTTCTTAAGCAAATTGAAACATTTAAACAGATTATTCATTAAAAATACTTCAGTATACAAGTACTTTTTTTGCATATTTCTAACTCCTAAGTTACATTTTATTAATGTGAATTTCTCTAAATGTCAATGTGTAGAACACAATAGAATAATAAATTTTAATAAAATGATATTTAAAATACCCGATAGTTTATTTCTAAATTTTTCACATGACACATTTATAAGAATATCTTGAATAAATAGTAGTTTGTGTTTTATTTTGTACATATTTCTTTTTAATATACATGAATTACAGATATTATTGAATTAGCTTCGAATGATTTTTCAGTTATGGTAGACAAAGTTTCCTTAAATTACAAAACATGTGTTTTTACTTCGTTTAATTTCTCTGTTATATACAAAGTTCGCTTATTATAATACATTTTATCCCAATAAATCTACCGTATATTCAGTAGTCGAAATAACTCATAATATTTTTCATAGACCACACACACACACACACACACACATATATATATATATATATATATATATATATATATATATATTATCATTACATTTTATTACTAAACAGAGTTCAAATTTTAATTCATTGAGCTTTGACTCTTCTACTGTATTTTGTATTTAAACTGAATGAAATAGTATTTCACTTTTTTCCCTTAAGTATTATGTTTGTTAACAACTGAATTTTTGAATGTTGGAAAATTTATCCGTATTTTGATGTTTAAAGACAAAACTTATAACAAGATTAAATTGTGTTATTTTTGTTTATTAAAATGTATAAATTTAAAAGTCACATTTGATCTAAGAACTTTGTCCATAGCCAAAGGACTGACAAAATAGTCTGATAGTGACAACCAATAAATTAAATTAATAATCAGTTTTCGGAAAATGAACTCGTTCATGTCTTAGGAAAAAAAAATTCCTCAACTTTAAATAGCTTATCAATTTTTGGCCTTCAAATCTTAAAGAAGCAGTTTTGCCCCTCCTTCATATAAAATATATATATTAAGATAATGGTTTAAGCGAAACCGAATTTTTGACTAGAAACTGAAAATAGGAAACAGGAATTCCTGAGAGAGGGAGAGGTAAAAAAAGAGGACAAACATAGAAAGAGTTTTCCATCAAATTTGAATCCAAAGTAAAACGATCGAAATAAAAGTAATGTTTTTTTCTTTGAAAATTCAACTTAAAATACAATTTGTAAAGAAAAAGTTTGACGTACTAGAAATAAAACGCACGCATAGAAAAGCACTGCACAAAAAGGCACGCAACTTAAAATTCGAGTTAAAATTCAATAAGATTTTACCGTAGCATTCCTCATTTTGCAGCGAAGAGCTATACATTTGTGTTTTCTTGAGATACAAGGCTTCGATTTAGTGAGAGTTACTTCAGTTTTTATCGAAAGCATTCTTGCATAACGTGTTTTTCACGCAGAACGCTGTAAAACTAATGGAAAAAGACCGTTTGTCAGTTTTTACGATCAACTCTGAGAGGTTTTTATAGGCCAATAAGAAAAGCACTAAACATCTTTGATAAAAAAAAAAAATCGGTACATTTGTAATTTTATTTTATTTTTCTCCACACTTTATTTATTTAGTTATTTATTTTGTTTTTCTAAAAACCATAAGGTTCCTTTATCCCGATAGGATTTTAAATTTTCTGGTAATCTATATTTATGGACTCGCATCCGTCGAACGTTAAAAAAGTAGATTCTTTTTCAGAGGAAAAGTATAAACTATCCCAAATTATATATCTTTGAAAAGATAATAAATTTTAATGAGTTAGAACCCTTAATGAAAATTTATGAACCGCGCAGTTTTTGTAGCCTTATAAGTACTCAAGTTTCCCTTTCTTTTATTAAGTGGCAAAGATTGTAACGTAGCTGAAGCTAAAGAATGAAGTCAATTTGTGGTTTGTAAAGTTAATGCTGATCTTCTTTTTTCCCCCTCTCTTTCATTTTTGAGCAATATTTGAATTGGATAAAAAGGGATCCGATATGCTTCGTAAGCAAGTAATAAAACTGAATGAGAGAAGCAATATTTCACGGCTCTTGAGAATAATTTAAGGCTGCTGATAAGAATTTAGGTTCGCAGGAAAGGTTGATAAGAAAATTGTTCCTCAAAATTTTAGCTTAGATGTTTAAATTATAATATTAAAAAATTAATTCATCTTTAAAATTTGAACTTGAGCATAATGTGTCTGTGAATTGTGTATCTTTTATGTACTTAAATTGATTTAAATTTGATAAAATTATGAATATTTAAGAAAAATATCATATTTATTTTCTTGTGAAGCAAAAAAAAAAAAAAAAAAAAAAAAAAAAATGCATTAGAAATTTATGTTTGGGATCTTGTAGATTGACAGGATAAATTTATCCATTCTGTTATAGATTTTGAATGCCGGAGATGGTTGCTTAAAAAAGCAATTTTCTTATTATTTACTCTATAAGATTAAAAAAAAATAAGATGTGAATGCTTAAATGTAATTACTTTTGTATATAATTGATTTTTATAAAAGCAGCACTGAAGAATTTGCTTTAAATTAAACGATTTTACTGTATTCATTGCTTTTCGTTTCAAATAAAATTATTTCACTATTTATACTTTTGGAAAAAAAAGGTCACAAATGTTTTATATTTAAGTGTTTAACGGAAAATAAATTTTCCTACTGATTTTGCTTCACATCATATACAAAATATATGTATTGCAAAATTATTCCTTGTTGATATAGTATGAGTAGATCCTCTCCTTTTGAAACATATTTACTGTTAAATCAATTATATATATTCTGTCTACTTAATAACTACTACTAAGAATAATAAACCGATGCGTGGCGATGGTCTGTTTATGGTTTTCTCTTCATTAATCTCGGGCACTATTGTAATTTTAATTGCATTATATTACAATTCTTCATCTGCAAAAATGAGTGTTATGATGTAAATTAGATGAAGAGAAGTATAATAAATTGAATTAGGGAAAGTGATATATAAGGAAAATAGAACTGTGAAAAGGATAGATATAGATGATAACGACATGATTATAGATGTTTGTAAATTACTGTGAATTATTGGTAGTAAAATTGTTTGAAAGTGACTCCTGATTAGAATAATAATAGTCGAATGTTCTATAATCGGGAAGTGTCTCAATATAAGCGAGTGAGTTCGTAAGTTAAGACCTTATTGTTTAATTGTAAACTTAGATTAAAGCCTGTCAAAGGAGATTCTATAGAGAACGGGACTTACATACTCTGAGCAGACAGTTAAATAAACTGTTTTGGCTTTGTCTGACATCTCTGTCATTGTGTTTGTGAAATTACTGACTATTGGATTATACTTTGACATGTCTGCGAAGTTTAATAGTGAAAGATAGATGTAATAGGTGGACAGGATAAAAACTTGAAAAAATGATAAAAATTACTCTTAATAAGAAGAAAAGATCAAAAAGAAAAAGTATATAATTTTGAGGCAACAATTATGTTTTTGACAATGAGAAATGGGCTTATTTTAGGCCAAATTTAAATAATCATCTCTTTTTTTTAAATTAAGAGAAATAGATGTCAAATTTTAACATAGAGATAGATATATGTGCACTTATCTGTTTATGTAAAAAAAATCCAATATATGTCCATAAATAAATACGTATGAGCACTTAATAATCAGAAGCTTTACTTGCATTTGTGAACCGGGAATTTATGTTTAAGTACTTCTTTCATAAAATACAGTGCATTCATAATTAAAAAAAAAACCCTGAAGATTGCTTATAAAAATAAAGATTTATACACCGAATATAATTATATTTTCTAAATTTGAGTTTAGTAACAGTTTTTTAAATCTTTTAATTTTATGGTTCAAAATTTCGTTTCATTTCTTCACAAATTTTGTGTTATACCTCAAAGTGTAATGTCTTATTAGAAAAAAAAAATTACATTCATTGAACAGGAAATAACCTCATTTTATAATATGAAAAATATCATCACGATGGATATAACAGATATTATGGATAACGAACCAGAATTTAAAAAAAACACACACACACACATTTTGAGAAAAGAGCAAATAAAGATATTTTCTTTTGCTATAGCATGTTTGTTTCCGATTTTAAATTCTATTTTCTAACGTTGTATGTATCAAATCCTCATAAATAATTCATTTACAGCAATGAAGCGTCATTGCACTCATAACACCAAAACAATTATAATGGGAAATTTTAAATAATTTAATGTCTCAGCTACATTAATCCAGAGGTTGAGGTAGCATAGTAGTCATGGCCACAGACTCTCTGTCGACGGTTTTCATTGAATCGTGATGAGGAGCCTTAATGCCACAAAAGATCCGCCGTGTAGCCTGAGCTGATGCACGTTAAACATGTCAATGTTTAATATGTTTGGGCCTAAAGTCCTCCCATTGTCGTGGTGTGGAAGTTAGGGGAGGGGATGCTAGCTCAGGTATCATCCTCGTCAATTGATCGAGGTTCAAAACTACGAGGTCCGCCACCAATAGCTCTCGGATTGCTTCTAGTGCGACGTTAAGAAAACCAAACCAAATCTACCTTAATGAATGATTAGATTTCAGTTTTGGAGCATATTTTCGAATAATTATTTATCAATTTTTTTTTTTTGAAAAAAAATATTCAATTATCATAAGTTTCACCATTCTTTTGATATATTTTTTATAGTGACTGTTGAAACCTAATTGCATATAATTAACAGACGTATGTATAAATAAAAACTGTATTATACAATATTTATGTATTACTATGTGTTTACTAAGAATACACGTATATGTACGGATGACTTACTGAAATGCACTATTTTATAAAACACACACACACAATTATACAATTATATACTTAAGTGAGAAACTATTCACATCGTCTTCCTTTATAAAAAAAATATTAAAATTAAAATTGTTTATCAGATATGAAGGTATTGCCTTTTCAGATGCTTTTTACCGGGGAGCGCTTTTTTAATATCAAAATTTAAAAAGTTGTAGTAAACAATTTTAATATAAATAAGTATAATGAAATAAAGAAAATGGAAATTTTGGCAAGAGAAAATATCTTTTAAGGAGAAGAATCAGAAAGGGATTAATCCTCTAATATGAGATTTCCCCTAGTGATCATTCTTTTAAGATATAAAATTGTGATTGTTCAAAAATTTAGCATTCATTTCTCATTCATATTATTTGCAATTTTACTAACCCATGTATAGATAATAGTTTCTATTGTTTATTGTTATCCAATTACAATACGTAAAATTTCATATTCATTCTCAAGTAATTAATAAAAACATATTTATAACGTTCCATTTGTTACCAATAAACTATTATAAGTATATTAAATAAATTAAAATCAAATTAAACTCTTTTGCTTATAGAAATTTACTTATAATCTCGTACAAATGTAAAAATCATGTTATACATGGAATATCTAAGCAATTTATATGACACTTTTTGAGTAACATAACTTTATTATTACCTTTAAAACACAGAATGATATTCTGATATCCTGATATCAAAGAAATGTTTGATGTACAGTTTTTAACTAACGTATAAAAATGAGAAAACTGTACTTTTTCAGATAAAAAAAGTGCGATTAAATTGATGTTACATATATTTGTTTCCCTCAATGAATTGAAAACAGAATGTATAGTGATATATTCATATTTATTAGTTTTTTTCCTGCATTTAACATGTCCATGTTTTTATCATTATAGTTTAATGCATGCAGTTAAAAACTTATTTCCCATAGAAAAGACATTTTACAGTCTATTTGAACCATTTAAATAAACTTTTAATTATTTGATTCATTAATGTAAATGCATATTATAATCACTAAGAATAGCATTAAAACTGAAGCATTTTCTATCCTTAAAAATTATTTTAAATTTTCGTCGTTTTCTTCAATATTAATAAAATACAATGTTAAACTTAATTATATTTAAAAATGTTATAATAAGTACTGAAATTTGAATATATTTATTTTGATTTTGATTTCTCTTTATATATATTTTTAAATAACTTAAGAGCTTTGTTTCTTAAAAATTTCATAGTTCCCATTATCTAACTTTAAAAATAATTTATTTTTGTTGTCACAGTTTTAATTATGAGTTTTCTTTTGCAGCAATTTACTTATATATTTGATTTTTTCGTGGAACGCTTGATCTGTCTTCGCAAGGCACCAATGTTCCGATGATCACGGTTCGTTGTAACCACGGCTATAAATCAGCTTACTCTAATTAATACGTTTTACTTCGAGAGCTAGTATGAGTGAAACCCAATACATTAAAAAAGAAAACCTGCACGGAACGAAAGCATTTAAATGCCTTTCTTTTTCATTTCAAAAGTGATGACCAGAATAATTGTATGACATCGGTAAATTTCTTAAAGAAGAAGGAAATGAAGCATTTTTCAAGTAAATTTACGTAACTGATATCATATTCCTCTACGCATTATGCCACAAGAGAATGTAAGATTTTCATATTATCGCTAGCTAACACCTTATTCTAAGGGAAAAAGCTCAATTGAAATCTCTCGTGATAACTAGTTATTTAAATGAAACTTAAACAAGTGTAACAAATCAATACGAAACATTTTGATAAAGTCTTACAACTTTTTCTCTTTCTTTTTCTTAACAGTCACGCCTTCCACTCCTGAAATGGAGGTTGAAGGAAAGAAGGTCCGGAACGGTAGCACTGTTGGACCCTACGCAGAAGGTTCAACCTTCGTTCTGGAGTGTAAATCATCTGGCGGGCGTCCAGCCCCGGAAGTGACGTGGTGGAATGGAACGAAGCCACTTCCGGTCAAGACCACAGTGTTACCGGAAGGGAATGGAACGTATTTCGTTACCTCCACGGCCCGTTTTGTTCTGTCTCGATGGGACCTTGGTGGAAAAGTGGAATGCCGAGTTCGCACCAATGCCTCATCTCAACCCGCTCATCAATGGATCAAACTGGACATCCATGGTAATTTTAGCTTGCTTCTTTGTGTAATTTCATATATATTCTTAAAAACATTGATTGCTGCTTGTGGTAGGTTAATTTGTAAAATTCTGTAGGTGTATAGGGGTCATACATATTTCATGGATTTGGGTTTTATAGGGAAAAAAAAATTAGTAACGCGTAAATATTATTTCAGACGGAGATTATTAGATTTTAAGGTATTAACTTGCTAAAATAATTTATAGGAAAATAAGTAATTAAGCTATTTTGTATTAAAGAGATGAATACAATAAATGTAAAAAATAAAAACTAAAAAAAACCTTCATTCATTAATAACAAGAATTATCCAAGTAAATATTTTATGTTTAGATATTTCCGCTAAAACAGTGTATAATCGCAGCATATCAAGAATAATCAGTTTAAAAGTAAGTCGTGTTTGGTCTCACCATGAGATAGTTACAATTTCAAGCATGGAGTTCTCAATGAAAGTGATTGATTTCATTAAATGAGTTAGTAATTTTTTTTTAAAAAAAGTAAAACATTTCTATACTTCCAGTAAAAATTGAGCCACACCACAGACATCGAAAAGACAGAAATCTAGATTAATTTTAACAAAACAAAATGCAAGGCACGAATTCTTGAATTTAGCATAACTAGATTTAAATACCAAGTATTTAGATAATTCTTTTTTTTTAATTCTTTACTCGACAACTGATTTTTTTCAATATTATCGGTTCGAATTCAATAATCCCGTCATGAGAGTAATTATTAAATAATATATCTAAATTTACTTTTTGAATAGCACATGTATAATGTGTAATTATGTATATGGTTCACAATTTTATTCTTGAGCTTTTATTTCAAAAAATAGCGCCTGATAATATTTTGTTATACTTTCAAGAATGATCCATCAGGAGTTACTGAAAACATGATGTCTTAACTAGACATTAATCATTTTAATAATTACGAAAAATATTTTTCGCTGCTGAATTAAGATACACAGTTAATAGTAAAATATAATTTTTCATGGGTGTTTAACAAGAAGCATCTTTGAAAAATATCGTAATCGTATTTTGAAATATCGTATTTATTAGAATAAATTTTGTTGGTCAGAGTTATGTATTCATTCGACATAGTTTATAATACAATTAACATTTCGGGACATTTTATTCTCGTCCTTAATTATAATTCCTCTATTTCTGATTAAATATCACAAACAATGCAATAGATCATGTTATCTTATTTTGTTATGAAATTAGGCATACTTTCATACAATTAAGGATATCAGAAACTAGATTGTGATTTATCAAAAATTATCAACTAATTTAATTTGCATAATGATTATTGCATAGATACATTAGCTTTCCTAAATTCAGATCTTTATTTAATACAGCCTTATTCAGTTAAGAGCTCTAACTAACTCAGTTCTGAGTTTAGAACAAACGAAAATAACGTTAGGTTTACGTGATGGGAAACATAATGAGATTAAGAGAATATGTATGCATATTCGTACTAAAATAGACCCTATCGTATAAACCCAAAAGTAATAATTTGTAATGTCAGTCTTTCTTTGAAACATAACAGTAAGCGGTGTTCCAAAAATAAAAATACGTAGCATTACTTGTCACCAAAGTCTAGCTGAAAATATCCAATTCCTAAACAAGACACGCATGTGGTCTGCCATAAAATACATGCACTATCCGTTGAAGTCTCACATCGTGATACACTTGAATCATAAAAGGATTAATGTATCAAAGCCAGTGCGAAAAGTTGAAATATTTGATTACAACTTGGCGGGGAAATAAATGATTCTGAATTTATTCATTTCACTTTTACATAATTGGAACATAACCTCGAAACTTTTCAGAATGTGATGAAAAGTGTAGAACATGGTTCTTTGTTCATGACATTTACAACACCAGTGGCCGAGATATGTAGCACTCCACCCTATACTTCCGGAAATTAAGTCTTTCCGCGCTAGGTGGAGAAGAACACTATCGGTGTGTGGAAATTACTATTTAATTTATGGCTACCAGAACCGAGGAGTAACGTTTGGGATAAAGCAATAAATCTTCTAGTCCTTCATTGCGACATTCCGTGCGTAATACTAGTAACAAGGAGATTGTGAGGAGCATAAACCTTTCGCAAAAGCAGGACCTCTGAAAGGGCTATGAAATGTCTGTAACTTTCGAATACATCGTAAATAATTTATTATTACTGATTACAAACTTCCTCCTGACTTTATAAGCGGCTTCAGAATTGCACGATTAGGGTCTGATATAATTCTGTGCGTGTAACTTCGTCATAATTGATAGCTGTTCACAGATAACTTCTATTGCTCGTTTCGTACTCGGTTTTGGGACTCTAGGGTAATAAAAATAAATCGTTTTTTTTTCCTTTCGCCTTTAAATGTTTCCCTCAGGAAAAGATATTAATTGTCGAATGTAAACTACTTAATTTTTTGTTCCTTTTGTCAATAAAGATCGGTTAAGTCATTTTATGCGAAGATTGTGTTTTGGTATCATGCAAAAACACGCATCAGACTGTGTTCATGATATATATAACTTATAGTACTCATGATATATATACACAGATAATATATCAAACATTTATGTTTTGAAATATGATCCTAACTAGAGAGTAAATTACTTCACATAGTAATTAAATAGTTTGATGCCGAAATATATAATTGCAAATATTACCTTCTAGTAAACCAATCGAAACTCAAATAAGGCCCTTTTTTCTGTATATTTTAGATTTATTATGATGGACAAAACTCGTATTTTAAAATACATTTTGGATTTTTGTCATCAACTTTACAGCTCCATTTTTATTTTACAAATATCAATAGTTTGAGTCATTGCATGTTAAAAAGTCATAAAATATTTGACGTGTACAAGAAGATTAAGAACGAAAAATGTTTATTGCATTGTATCTGTACAGGAGTTTATTTGTTGTTAATTCCTATTTTATAATAATCGTATTTAATGATATTTTACTATGTAGTTAGTCCCAAACAGCAACACTATGTGCAGTTTACCATAGTTTGATATAATTTTTTTCTTTCTTTTATTCAACAAGAAATATCATAAAAAAAATCTACAAGAATAATTCTATAGAAAATTTAGTTATTTTTGACAGGATATTGAAAAATTTGAAATATTTTATATTATAATAAATATGAATAGTTTCTTTTTGATTTTTAATATGCATGTTCCTATCTTCAAATTCTATATTAAATCTCTTTGAAATATGATATAGAAATCTTTTAGTCGAAAGGTAATATAAGTACATTATATATTTTACGAAGGGAATATTTAATGTAGACTTCTGAAGAACGTAAATATTTTAATTGAATTTTTGTGTCGTCATATGCATAATTAATTTCGTGAAAGCAAAAAAAAAAAAAAAAAAAAAAAAAAAATCATGCTGAACACAAATTTTCTACATTTTATTAAAACTCTTACAATGATACCGTCGATTTTTGAGATAAAGTACGAAGGGAGGGGAATTAATCGTTAAGATATTGCTAGTTAATATTTAGAGCCTAGTTTAATATTTTAAAACAACTTTTTTTTAAATAAAATCTTTCAAAAAATGATAAATTTAATTATTTTAACAATAAGTTAATTTTAAATTCTAATTTATTTGTTTCTTAATTTTAATTATAAAAAGTTAAATAATTTAAAGCCAAGTTAAAAGGGTATCAAAGTATAATATGGTACCAAAACATAATCAAATATTTTATGATATATAGAGACGACTTATAAGTTAGTTAATTATTTATATGATCTAATTCCTTCACTTCTAATTTTTAGAAATAAAATAATGCTCTTCTCTTATAACATATCTAAAAAGTATTGAAAATCACATGGTACCACATAAGCAATTTTCTTTTACGAAGTTTTTATTAGAAAAAAGTTTATATGCTTACTTAATTGAACACACATAGTATATGCACTTCAGAAAAAAGAAATTCATTTTCATTCAAAAAATTACTTAAACAAATATTGAAATATTTGTTTCAAAATATTTTAATATTTTAAAATTCGCAGTATTTCTAAAAATCTTAATATTTTTAAGCAATTTTGTCTTTCAATTTCTTTGAAGTGTTTCTCTCATTTCTGCTCATGGGTTCGGTTGCAATAGCGTTATTTAAAGTTTAACAATTTTTTGTTTCTTTTAGACACTATGAAAAACAGCTATATTTAATTTTGAAAACTTAAAAAAAAATAAGTACTTATCGATCTAAATTCTTATTTTACTCCCAGAATTATCAAATATATTTCACTAAGCAATCAGAAAACATTTGAAGATTTTATGTTCTTTACAAAAAAAGGGGTCTTAGTATTTTAAATACCTGCCTAACATTAAAAAGGAAACTTCAAGAAAAAATACTTTAAGCTTATGAAGATTAATGAAATGCTTTGGCATACAAATAAATAAAATATTAATCACTCACTATATATTGAAACTAGAACCATGAAGATTTGTACATGTACTTAGAAAAGTCGTACAATTAAAATAAGGTTATAAAAGCCTTTTCGTTGTTTTGGTCATTTTTAAGGTACACTTAATGAAGATAAATTGCTTATGGGTCTACTATTTTAAGACGTATAAAGTTAAAAAAAATATAATTTCCGTGGAAAATATAAATTTAATAGTTCATATACGTATTTTTCAACTGAATGAGAAAAAGAAAAAAATAGGATGATAGTTTAGATTAATTCAATACAAAAGCAAAATAAGGTACCACGGAAATTGGATCAAAATCTCCAGGCTATTTGAAAGTCGCACAAAGTCCTTTCTACCAAATGCATTTCAGTTTCAACTTAGTTTATCAGTCCTGAATAAAGTCGTATCATTGTGAACACTTTTCGGGACGGAATATGTTATCGAAAAGTAGTTTAACACTGATAAACGAATTAACCAGGTTCTCTCGTTCTTTTTTTTATAACGAGGGCTCTCCAGTTTGGTTCAGATAAATAATACGAACGGAGAGATTCTAGACATTCTTCTGATCAAGTTAGGAAAACATCTGCTAAAGAGGTAATATCATTAGCCAATGAGGAAGGGCTGGAGTGCTTTCTTAATACCGCCTACGGTGCATTAAATGAAGTCGTAGAAATAATCAAGATTATGTTCACTTCGTGGTTGGGTCGTAACAATGCAAATTGTGTTTCCCGGTCCGCAGGGGTTGAGAGCAAATTACACAGGATTCCTTTAATTTAACAAGTGAGAAATCTTGGAATGCATTTAATAGGTTTCCAAAACTAAAAGTAGGCTGCGGTGAATGCGAATTAGTTCATGTTTCGGGGTTTTGTTAAGAAGTGTTCCACCATGGCGTGGCTTATTTAAAATTGACCAGTCTAAAGCAAATACGATTGTCTATAAATAACGAGCATTCATTTTATTTGTGAAAAGTACAGCTCATCTCCTTTATTAGTGTTTTAACAAGCCATTATTTTGTAATGAATTGTTAGCAAAATTAAATTTCTGTTGTTAGCTCTCTGAGATTAAGGAACAATTGTATTTTTTGGAAAAGTGTCTTAATATATAATAAAATTATAAATAATACCAATTTAGTTATATATAAAATGAATAAAAATAATTGATGTATAATAAATTGTAATAAATATGTACTTTTTACATTTATTAACCAATTCCAAATTTCTCACGTTATAATTAAGTATTAATATGAATGCAAGAGTATTTCTTTTATGTGCATAACATTGCCTAATTCTTTTTCTTTTCTTATTTTCCCAAGGACTACATTTGATTATCAACATGTGTTTTAGGGTTTTTAAAGTAACACAAATTACGCGAACTTTTTTTTACTACATTATTCTTATACATATTAATTCATTGTATGACATTTCCAATAGTTTGAAATTGATTAAATCATAGAATAATTATAAAATATTTTTTACGAAACTTTCGTCTTAATTTTAGCCTTAATTATTGTTTATTAGGAAAGTGTACAGCATATAAAAATAAAATATGAGTTTATATATTTAATATACTGCTGTTTGTAGAAAATGCAACACCATGAAAGAATCATCAGAATCAAATGAAATTTAATGCAGAAACGACTTGTACTGATACAAATAAATGATGAAATTTTCAAAACAAAAGAAACAAATTAAGCGTCCGAAATCAGTATTTGGTGCAGCCACCATACGCTGCAATAAGTGTTGCTATACGACGTGGCATGGAGTCAAACAGATGTTGAATATCTGCTTGAGGAAGAGAATTCCATATCGCTTGTATGCGCAACCAAAGTTCGTCTTTGGAAACTGCAGGACGCGGATCACGAGCGAGACGCCGACCAACCATATCCCACACGTGCTCAATAGGCGACATATCCGGTGAATAAGCAGGCCAAGGAAGAAGTTGCATGCGTTGTGCTGAACAGAAGTCTCGAACAGTCCGCGCAACATGTGGGCGTGCATTATCCTGCTGAAAGATAGCTCCAGGGATGCCTTGAAGGAAAGGAACGACTTCGGGCTGTAGCACTTCACGGACGTACCTGTTGCTATTGAGATTACCCTCAATTCGTATCAAATTGGATCGTCCATGATACGAAATCGCACCCCAGACCATAACTCCGGGTGTTCGACCACTATGTCGTTCAATAATACACCCAGGAAGGCAGCGTTGACCGGCATAACGTCTAACACGAACACGGCCATCATGGGTCCACAAATTGAAGCGTGATTCATCTGAAAAGACAACTTGGTGCCAATCAGCTCGCCTGTCTCTGTGCTCAAGAGCCCACTGCCGACGCAGCCGTCGATGATTCGCCGTGAGGGGAATCCTGTATAAAGGCACCCTTGCACGCAATCCACGGCGCAGCAGACGACGACGAATTGACGAAGCCGACAATTGTACACCTGTAGCAGTAGACCAACGTGCTGCCAGCTGCCTGGAGGAAGCTGTGCGATCATTCACCGCCATGCGGAGCAGGTGTCGATCATCGCGCTCTGACGTCACCTTCTGTCGTCCAGTGCCTGTTTTTCGAGTTGTTCGGTGCTCGTCGGTCCACTGCTTCCAAACTCGCATCACTGTGGAACTGTTCCGCTGCATACGAGCTGCTATTGCGCGATAGGAAAATCCTCCTTCTCGAAGGCCGATTATCCTCCCTCGTTCAAACTCCGTAAGTTGCTTGAATTTCTTATTCTTCCGTCGTGGAGGCATACTCAGGTCTCACTAAACGTTTGCCACTAACAAATAATCATAGACTTTTTTCAACGTCCCGCTACAGCACTTTATTTATACGCTTTCAGCATCAATTCAGAGGGCGCTGCGCGCGCCGCGCACGCGCGATGGCTCTGAAACTTTATTAATTTGCATAATATCCTATAATTGACATTTGCTGCGAATTTCATTTGATTCTGATGATTCCTTCATGGTGTTGCATTTTCTACAAACAGCAGTTTATATTCTAAATGCACTTTTGTTAACTCAGGTGAGTTGATTATTCCTCAGTGGTGTAAATGTTAAGCAAGAATGTAGCGTTAAATTAATTTCTTTTCATTTGAGGCTTTTTTGAAAACTTTATAAAGCAGGTAAACTAAAGGACAAGCTAAGCAATGGTTGTTTTTAAAGTAAAACTCTTATAATAAATAAGAATTTATCTGAAAGAACAGAAATTTCCTATATATATATATATATATATATATATATATAACAGA
>BMAW01078271.1:189289-211066 GCA_019974015.1 Nephila pilipes | reverse complement strand
TTAAAATGTTTTTGAAAAAATATTGTTATGATAAACTTTTGAAAAGAAATGCGGACAATAACTCACATAAATTCTTGGAAGTAATTTTATTGAACAAGCTTTATCTTTCTTCTTGGTTCTAGTTTTTATTTTTTAAATGCTAATAGCAAAATGTTAGGTCTTATAAAAATGTTTAGTAATGAGATTTGGCACAAAAAATACATTGCCATAAACTTCCTTTTTCCAAAATAAAAGCAATACAAAAATAGAGTATTTCTTAATATTAGCAATTTACAAAGGCATCGAAAAGATATTTTTTTCAACACCAGCAAAAAAAAAAAAAACATTATTAAGACGCGACTTATTTTTCCAATTCTACCTTTTAGTTCCTTATAACAAAATGGCGGGGAAAAAAGCAATCAAATTGTCTTTTACCAGATTCTGTAAAAACAACACCTGTGATATCACTAATAGCATTTTCAGGATATCTTACGTTCTGGAAAAAACTTATCATTCGAAAAATAAAGCAATAAGCACGTCTAACCAATTACGGCGGGCGCTTAAAATCTTCCAGAAAAAAAATTATAGAACCGTAATAGAATTACTTCTGAAAATAATGCGATTTATCTTGCATGTGTAAAAGTGATGAAAAAGAGCTGCAGGTAAAGAATGGTCTGAGTACCTTGCTGTGGGTGAGATAACAATATTAAATGCATAGACTATATATCGGTATTTGAAAGCTAATTCGAGTTATAAAATTAAATAATAATTTAGATAAAAGTATAAATTAGTTTAAGACTAATGAAATTTTTCCAAAATTATTTGTTAAATACAGAAACAAAAAATAAAAATAGGCAGATTATTTTTAAAGCTATGAGTTTATAAATAACCTTTAAATTTAGCATTTAAATATCAATAATGAATATATTGTGGTTTTATGTATATGTCTGAAAATATAAAATTTACTTTTATTGTTGTTCTTAAAATATGTTTACACAGACATCTCACATTTTCTTTAAATTTCGCGTATAGTTATAATCCCGCTTTGAGAAGCATATTTTATTTTTCGTGTAATGATAGAAAATTATTGTAAATGTTACAGCAAAATATTTTCGCACAAATCTAAGTCAGTATATTTTGATAAACTTTTCGATCAGTTAGAGTTTGTATTATGATAAACATTTTTCTTTGATAATAGTTACTTCAAATAATATATTATGTGATTACACGATTCATTCCTTGATCATTCGAAAAATAATTCCTACGTTAGTTTCTTGTATAAATATATTACTTTTATTCATCTAATGACCTTTGCAAATATGTAACATGTTTCTTTCCTCTGCATTCAATATATGGACTTTATATAAATTTTTCACTTAAATTGAATAACATTTTAACACGGAATTGATGGACGTTACAATATCAGTCCATGTATGTATTCTTAATGATCATATCTCTTAAATAGTTAAAAAGATCAATACCTATATAATGCGAGATGGAAAATAATTAATAATATTAATTTAAGACAATCCTAATTATTTATTTCTTATAATGATCCTTAATAAAATTTAGCTCAAGTACGTGCCATTAAATTTAACATAGTAAATGCAAATTAGTTTTCTGCCTGGACATTTCATTCATCAAAATTCTGTTCTTTTGAAAAAGTAATTTAAAATGATTTTCGTTCTCCTAAATACTAATTTAAGCGCAAAATCTTACATAAATCTTCTGTAAAGTCTTCCAAAAACGCGCTTGACTGCTGCATTAAATGATTGATATAGTTCTCTTATTCTCATTAAGAATTATATGGTGTGTTTCTAAGTGAGCTCAAAGAAAGTTTTTGAAAGCAGTTGATTAATTTGCATTCGGCCTAAAAAAATTAAGACTTCAAACAAATTAGAAAATAAGACAGCGTTTGTAAAAGAGATTCGATTCCCTGAAGAATAGTAAAATTTGTCTTTGAAAGTAATGTGAATTTAATGTAAAAACTTATTTTTCGATGAATTAGAGGAGAACAAAATTGGTTAAAATAAAACAAATTTGTAATAATTTTTGCATTTTTGGCCTCCGTTACAAATTTCAGATGTTTAAAATTAATCATAACTTTTAAAAGTGTTAATTCATTCCATCTATTGAAATTCAAAATCTTCTAACTCAAATTTGATTTAATTCTAATTTATTCACACCCGCGTAAGCATTTGCTTTGGAATGAAATATTGTTATTTTTTTTAAAAATTTATTCTACCATAAATCTCGTTCAAAGAATCATTTTAAAAAGTAGTTTTTTACAATGTAGGTATTTTATAGAACTTTTCAACAGATCTTAAAGAGTTGAGTTACACAAAAAATATAATAATTTATATATAATAGTATAAAATAATATCTTAAAGGAAAGCAAACAGTTGACATAATATTTATTACTACTCGCTTTCATTTTTCTCTTAAAAATTTGAATTTGAAAGTGCTATTAAGAAGATGCTGGGGGAATTGATAGAGAGAGCAATTTATTAATAGATAAGGAGAACAAGATCAAATAAAGAACATATTACATTAATTCAGGCTGATGGATGCCTTGGATTTTTCTTTGTAATCTTCCTTTATGTAATTAATTCTTGAATTGTAATATAATGCATGTAAATTTATCAATACAAATCTTAGCCATTTCCCATTCCCTTACCCAGTTGGTAAACTTGCCTTTTATAACAGGTTTTTACATTCTCCAATGTGTATAATCATTATATAAACTGCACTAATTTTTTCCAAGGCTCAAAAGTGAGCATTATAACATTCTTATTCATATATATTTATTTAATCGTTTTACTCTCACAAACATGCTGCAAGTAATAAGGTAATAGAATATTAAAATTATATTGTTTACTGCGTCATACCTATTATTTATTTTATAATTCAATATATAAGAATAAAATGTGATTATTCATTTATTTCTGATTAAGAAAAAATATTATTTTACAAATGGGAGAAAATTATTCTGAATAGTGAACAGAGGAGTTGTAACTACAGAAGTAACGGCAATAAATTATTAACTACGAATTTATATTTAAAAGTAAACTACGTTTTATACAAAAAGTACATTAGTTACAAAAAGAAAACTTTTTTTCTTATTTTTGTTTACACTTGAAAAACTATCAAAGAGCCGAAATGCTAAGGAATATGTTTCTTGATTAAAATTGGATTTACTTGGCCATTAAAACGACATCATTATAATGACTGTAAATTATCGACAAATATTTCTTTTTTTAATAATAAATAAATTGTTTCAATGATGTTTCCAATTTCTTTTCATCAATCATTTGTCTCATATTCAATATTTTTTCTGAGAAAAAGAAAGCCTTCCTCAATTTTTAGCACAGAATATTCAAGCTATACATTTACAAATGCCATTTAAATCTAAAATCCTCATTCGTAAGTCAGAACAGCAACCCTTCACCAACTCTACTGTTTCATTCTGAAGAATCTTCTGTGAGTCGTAAATTAAAAATGAACGACATGGAATGGATAAATCTTACTTATCTATGAAATTAATGTTGGCTGAGAGCAAACGAAACAACTCCCTGGGGAGAAGGGAGAAGAAAATGTATTAAAAGAACGCTTTTTGAAAAATAGAACCCAAAAAATCCTAAAAAAACCCTCGAAACTAGATTTATTAGCATCATCTTCTCTTTAAGCTTGTTTCCTTAATCTATTCGATACAGCAAGGCATTAATGTATTGAAATGAATGAAAGGTACAAAAACCTATGTAATCTATCTTAATCTCGTTTTTAATTAAGAATAATGAAGAAGATTGGTTTGTAGGATTATTATTTTTCAGAATAATGAATTTTCTAAAATTCTTCGAATTCTTTATGTAGAATAATGTCATCTACTTTTTATATCGATGAATAAGTAGTAGTGATAAATGGGTACTGCGAGCTTTAATGTTGAAGAATTTGGGTAAAGACACACACATGTATTTATAAAAGTGATATATTTACGCGAGAATGAATTAACTTAAGATTTTAAGATTTAAATGATAACATTGTTTAAGGAAGATATATATCGATATTATTACTTAAAAAATAAAATTTCTGTAGATACAGTTTGAATAATCAAAATATTAAAGTTATGTGTAATATTATTTCAATAAAAATGTTTCGATAGGACTTATCGAAAATCAAATTACATAAACTCTTAATGATTAAATATTTTTGTTTTAAATTTTGGTTGTATTATATTTTTGTTAAAAGAATTTTTGAAAAAAGGTTTATCATTATATCTAATTTATTTTATTTACTTTGAACTTAAAAATCTTTCAAATAATATTATTAAAAATACACTAACATTTATTTAAATATTTAAGCATATAATTATATAAAGTGTAAGTTAATTTTTAAATGTGCTATAAAATATGTTTAAAAAAATTATATAGTATATTTTCTTCTTTTGAGGGAAAAAAAAAACAATTTACAGAAGCGTAAAATCATTTAACATATAAAGACTAATTTTAAATTTTTTTTGCCAAGCTTTCTTTATTTTTTAAAGAAAAAATGATAAAAGATGTTCGTATATTTTACAGACTTCGTCCATTAAAAACACAGACATCTTTTCTTAAAGTATTTGAAATTGTCAATTTTTTTAAAACGACAAATTTTTGTAAACGTCATCTATCGATATTTGAGAACATAAACTAATGGTCTTTCATAAATGTTCGGTAAAATAATTAGTAATAGATCATTAACTTACTCAACATCCTATGAAATCTTGAAAAATATATCACTTCATTAAAGTAAAACTAATGAAGAAATTAAATGGGACACTTAATGTTATGAAAAATTTACCTACGATAGTTATTTCATTAAGGGTAAATTTTAAAAAAATATTTTTAAACAAAATTAAGGCCCTATTATTATAATTATTAGAAAATATTATTTGTCATACACTTATCTGATATAGTTTTTATTGCGGTTTTTAAGCGAGAAATCGATTGAAAAATTAAATTATATGCATATATTTGTTTTTAACTATAGATGTCTTTTTATGGTACATTATAATCTTTAAAAAGTTTAAATTCTACTGAAATAATACTCTTTTTTAATAATTATTGATAGTCAATGCAAAGTTAGCATTTTTTATATATAATTAACAGTTCATCATTATTTCTACTTTATCATTTAATGAATTATTAAATGTCAGCATACGACTAATATGAGGTGATATTTCAGATTAAACTGAAATAATGATTGTTTTTCTCCTCAAATCTGAATTGATGAATAAACTTTACTTTTTTCTAATATTAAAGTACCGAATATAAAATTGCAAAGCAGAAGAAAAATCTCTAAATATCCGGGGAAAAAATATAACATTTCGAATAAATGGATAACCAAACTACATGTACTCCAATTCCAGTATTCTGACATTTTTTTTTAAAAAAAAAAGTTCTGACATTTATAAAATTCTATAAAATGATGTAACTTCCGATACTTATCAGTGAAAAGACTTCAATAACTTTAGACCACTTACTACATTTCTTTTCTTGCACCTAGTTTGTTCCATACAAAACAGAACGAGCAAAAAGAGGGGTATGACCCTAGGACTTCCAGAATCGAATTCTAGTTAACAAGACTTGTCGGACTTAGAGTGGGAGGCCGGAATCTTATTTTTATCCTGCAAAAAGGATTCAGAATCTAAAGAGGTTAGAAATCACGGATGTCTAAAAAGAGCACTAAGCCATTTTGACAAAGCCTCCGGCAAAGGCCTAAAACATTGGCTCGAACGTCAAAGTTTCTTCTATTTTCCTCTTCACCTGGCGTCGCTTCCTGATTTTGACATTCTCAAGTGGTAAAAATCTCATATATATCGATCGAATGTCTCCAAAAAAAGTTAGATTCAGGAGAAGGAAGGATAAAAAAAAAAGAATAAGTCCAGAAACGAGAACAGTAGTTCCGACTCTATTAACTTTCGCGTTATATTAAAAAGAAGACATTACTTTCAGCGATTGGCAGCGGCAGAATGGGAAGCTCTTTTTCTGTTAGAACCATCGTTAAGCTGAAGATTTTTATGAAGTTCGCGAAAAAATATTTTGATTGGTTTTTTCCCTATATATCTTTTATTTTAATTTTCCTCTCTCTTTCTCACACACATACATTGCAAATTCTTTGAAATACATTTATTTTTCAAATTCCAGTTCCATATGCTATTTGAAAATGTTTAATAACTTGGCATTAGAGAGAAAAGAAAATGTTGTTTAAATTGCTGAGTTTTACGAAGGAAAGTGCGATTTATTTCCAGTTCGACTATTTTAGTAAATTGTTTTCGTTTTGTCGTAATTTAGCAAAATCGATCGATGTTCTTCCAAAATAATGGAAAAGTTATCAAAACGGGACGACATAATGCTGATATTTAAACGACGAAATTGCAGTCTTAGTTTTTATTTCAAGGACTTTGTTAAATGTGAAAGGTTTTAAAACATTATTTCGTTCTTGTAGGTTATCCGTAATAATATTTACGAAGAGTTTTATTGGAACTTAATGGGAAATTTTGGATTTGAGCTGATGTTTTCAAATGTATTTTGCCATTTTTTGTACCATTGCAGAAGTAAAATTATTTCATTAATTTTATTCAGAAAGAAGAAACTAAAATTAAGGAGCACAGGATAATAGAAGATTTTTTTAAAAAAATGTAATATAATCATCTTTAATGTTACAAAAACGTTCAATAAAGACTTTTACAAAATCATAAGAAATGGCATTCGAATGGATAAATTTGTAAGTTTGAATTGTTCGTTTATTTGTAAAGGTGTGAGACAAATAAAGGAGGGCTACTCAAATTTGGATAGTTTTTAAGACACTCAATGTCATATAACTGTATTACGAATGATACAAATGTATGTGTATTATGACAAAGTTGGTATGTTCTTTCAGTCAATGTCTAGAAATGTAATGGGTCTTCAAAGTGATATACTTTCTGGTAGAATATTATTTTCACTAATTATGCAGCAACTAATCACCTTTCAGTTTCTTGAAATATTCTTTGCTTTCTTCTTAATATTAGATGGATAATTTTACTGAAATGCGTTTCAGTATTTTCATTGAATCCCTCAATTTATCTCATTAAGACATTGAACAAACTATCAATTGTTTAACAAATAATATCTCTAAAATAAAAATGTAATTATCCTATTTCAAGTTTTAAATCCTAACTATGTATGAAAACTTAATATATTTATTTCCCAGAAAATATTCCAGAGCATTACGGAGTCAGAATTCAGTAATTGACAAACTATAGCTCTCAAAAATGATTTTTAGAGTAAATCAGTCACAAATATATATACCAAATAATCGCTCAAATACACTACGGGGATTTTTGCAATGAACAGAAGCAAAAAACAACATTTTTTTCTTTCAAATATCAATAATTTGTTAACAGTGGTATTAATTGAACTAAACTTTGTTCTATTCCCTTGACTAAAATATTTTCCTTAACATTTATAGCATTTCCACAAATTGTATAAATTACAAGTATGAATTTCGATTTGATATTATTCCACAAATATATTTGAACAGCGCTCTATATTAATGCATCATAAAAAATACCATCAATGTTTTTCCATAACTTTTAGAATAAGTCTACGAACGCTTACAATTTAAACTAATTTTAATTTCTTTTTCAGTTTACTCGTGATTACATTTGTCATGTAATTTTTATGCTTTCATTAGTAGTGAGCATTTGCTACATTTTAAGATGATATATTTTTATATTTTTATTAAACTTTAACACTTACGAATTGCTATCAATTAATTTAATTCATGAAGTTTTCAGTTGTAGAAAGAAGGTGCATTTTCAGTATTTTAATGCGTCTAATAATAGATATCTTGATGATATGCGTAGAGTACCATGAACATAATTTTAATCAGGAATCGGTATTTTAATATTATTACCACATTTATACACACAACATTTATATTGATGCACTACAACAATGATAATTTTAGAGAAATAATTAGCTGAGGAATATGTTTTATAATGTGGTAAAGCAAGGGTGGCCAAACTTTGGTGCATACCCCCATCATGGAGCATTGGATAACAACAAGTGGCGCTTTAATCGGTTCTGAGAGAACCATCATGGTGTTGAGTTTTGAAGCAAAGATTTTGTGAGAGCAATTTGTGTCCTGTATTTTGTGTGTGTGCGATACGATGAACGTAACTGTGATTTACTGTTCTGTTTCAACATTTTTTAGAGTTTTGTTTTCATTTACGCTTTTGTTAAATTTCCTTTATCATTTACAATGTAAAATAAAATTGTTAAAAAAATACAGAAAAAGATAGTTTGTGTGAATTTAATGAATAGAGGGGAAATGAGTTTCTATTTACAACAAATTCATCAGGAATACCATTTTGCATTGTTTATGAAAGTGGTTTCCTCATAATAGAAGTTATAATTTATTAATCACCGTAAAAACCAGAACCAGACTTATATAGAAAAAAGATTAAGTTTTTTCTTGCGTCTGAGCTATGAAATGCTTATAAAAAGGAAGAAATAGGAAGAAAACAAAATATGTTTTCTAAAGTAAGTTGTAAAGCTTAGCAATCGCAGAAGCGTCATATGGCACTTCTTTAGCATTGGACGAAAAAATTCTTTTCTTGACGGAAAAGTTGTTAAGCCTTGTATCCATATATTTGTATGTAATATTAATCATAAAATATTGAATGGACACAAACGAAATTGTTATACCTATGCAGACAGTTATAATAAGTATTGAAGTACTATTTCAGGATGTATTGTAGCAATTAAAATGACATTATCAATTCTTGTACCATCTTTTTCTAGCTTTGTTTGAATCTTTGGACATATCAAATGTGGCAGAGTCAAATATTTATATGAGGAATTGTTGATAATTTTATTGATTGAACAACAATTGTTGTCCAGAGTTACCTTCATCAAACGAGACTCTCTGGCAACTATAGTACCATCATGAAGCGATCACTCTCTGTAAAAAGGAGATAATTCCTGCATAGTGAAAAATGTCCTTTATTTAACTAACGTAAATTAATTGATTTAACTCCTCCAATAAGCGAAGCAGATTCTAGTCTTATCTATATTTATCTATCACTAACAAAGAACGTAAAACGATAAAATAGGAAAAAAAAAAGAGTTTGAGTTAAATGGCTCATCTAAACTCGTCTGTCAAAATATCGTCGTGTGATATGCGAAAGGTTGACCACCCCTGTTGCGAAGTGTTTTTAGTTTACAGTTCCCATATATTAGTCAATTTGAATTTGCACTATTTCTTAATCTTATGGAATTTCAACTTTCCTTCTCAAATGCAGGCAATTGTATTTTTTGAATGTAATGAAATACAAACAAAAAAGCAGCAACACTATTAAGGTTTCCACATAATTGCACTTTTCCTATATCGCTTATGAGTAGTTTATGAGTTTCCAGGTCCATAAATATCATTTTCAAGTATTTCCAAAAAAAAAAACAAAAAACATAACAAAACAAAGGAAACATAAAAACAATTCCATGGATATTTTGATTATGTTTTTGGATGCCCTTTGTTGCTTTAAAATAAATACAAAACTAAAATTTGAACATAAATTGATCCATGCAATGCGTTAGAAAGGAAGTATTTCACCACAAAAGATGCTACTTATTTTTTTAATAATTATTAAATTATTCATTTAAATATTTGAATTATAACAACCAATAAACTATTGAAGTGTAAAATAACAAATATTCTTTTCAGTCATTAAAATTAAAGCAAACGATAAAATTTTGAATAGAACAATAATATTCTTCCAAATATTAATATTAGAGCAAACAAAGAATTATTAAATAGAATATATTTTCAAAAATAACTAAAATTAAAGCAAATGATACATTATTAAATTGAATTCATTTTAAACCAAATGTAATTATTGCTGCCGTAAATGAATTAACCTTTATATATGTTATATTTCAATTCAATAAAAAAAATGGTGAAATTGATTATAACATATTTTTAAAAATAAAGTCCATTATTGGTGGAAACGTAAAAACTTTTAAAATAAAATTTGCGTGATATGTATTTAAAAATTTAATTTCATTACTATTGAAAGCAGACATCTAACACATACGTAAAAATCTTTATGATAATTTTAATGACCTATATATGAAAATTAAATTCCTTATTGGTAAAATTCAAATATATACTTTAACGTTTACCATAAAATTTTTATGGCATATTTCATAAAATAAATTTCATTCCTGGTAAAAGTAGACATCAAATCTATACACAGAGTTCTATACGATAAAATTTTGAAAAGTGGTCAGATGATCAGTTTGTTGTTGACTTAAGCAATAACCAATTTGGCAGCTAATAGTCTATATTTGAGAATGAAATTATAGAAATTTTAAAGAATTATCATTATGCTTATAATGTTAAGAGGAATGACAACGAAATCTTAACGCTAAAACCTAATTAATGGATTTCTTCAACTAATACATTTGATTTAATTTCATTTCAGTTCGTCCAGCATCCCTGAACGTGAGAGGACCAACAACGCCAGTCGTTGCAGGAGAAATGGTATCTTTGACTTGCACAGTGGAAGGAGCACGTCCAGCAGCTAACATCACTTGGTACAATAGGTCTGAAGTCATAGGCCCGCAACCAATGACTACAATGGATCTCATGAGCGACGGGACCTATCGAACAGCCAGTTCCTTGGTACTTGTTGCTTCAAGATATGACCATAAAGGAGAATTCTTTTGTAAAGGAATCAATGAAGTCCTTAGAAAAAGATTAGAGGCTCCTCTACTGCAGGCTACCACACTAGAAGTCCTCTGTAAGTTAATTATTTCTATAAATTAAACTATATACTCACATTGTAATGTTGGGTTATCCACGATTTTTCTCTTCTCTAACCTTGGAGAGTTTTCATTATTTGAATTGCATAAAATAAAACCTCGATCCAACCAAATGAAATATTATTTAAGCAAATAAAATTGTCTAAAGAAATGTAATAAATTCAGTGTAACATATATACACGCGATACCAAATTGGGTAGGAGACAGGAGTAAGAAATCTCGAGTTGAAGTTAGAAAATAGTGATTGATGGCGAATAATTATAGTGATGTATGACCACTCGCCTGCTTAAGTTATTATTAAATATTGATCCAGGATCTCTCGAAATGTGCAAGAGCTAAAGGAACAGTTTGAATCCCTAGCTGTCACAAGTTAAATCTCTTGTACCCAAGTATGAGGGTAAGATTGATCTTTATTAACGTTACACTAGATTACAAACGCGTTTGAGAGCGAGCGAGCATATTCATGATTTAAGAAATATCTATAAAACTGATCAGTATAATAGAGGAGTTACATCATATGTAAATCATAATAATTATTTAATTATCCTACAAAACTTGATTGCTTAAGTATACTATCAAATATATTATTTAAAGTTCTGTTTAATTAAAAGTTTCAAATGAATTTTCTTATTGCTCTTGAAAATATTCTACTTCTATATTTTTTAATTTATTTATTAGTGCTAATATGGTGTTCTTTTGAGAAAAGGGTGCCAATAAAAATATGTAGGCATAAAGTAAAGGATATGTAGTGTTAGGTTCAAAATTTTATATTATAATACAATCTGATTATAAAAATTACACTTAGTTTGCTTAAGGTATATTTATATCGATAAGATATAATTAATTTAATATTTTATCGTCCAGTTTCACTTTAATATCCGAACAGATTATTGTATTCTTTAAGAATTTATCGTTTGCTCTTATTTTAATATTTTATTCATTAATTGCTTTTATGGCAGAATCGACTGTTATTATTATTCTTTCTATTATTAACATTGGCAACTTTTTTTTTGTGTTTTGGAATGTTTTGCTTCACAACATTAAAATGCATCAGGAATTTTAAGAGGGTATTTTAATGTCTTGATAGTAATTGCTTATTGGAAGGAGACTGGGGCTCGGAAGTATGTTTACTTTTTAAAGTAAACGTACTTCCTATTAATCTTACGTAAATGTACTTATTCTAAAAGCAGTAAAGTAAAAGTACTTTTTCTGATCAATATTCATTTTGAATAATTCTACTCTTTCGAGAATTTAACAGAAATAAAAGGGGGGGGGAATTGGCACATATTAAAATTACTTTAGCAAAGCCAATTTCTATTTTTCTATTATTTCTTTTGAATTTTATTTTTATAGCATAAGTGTTCCCTAAATATTGATTTCAAACCGCCTCTATTATTGTACTAATACTAGAAATTTTTCAGTTTCCGTAGAGGGTGTATTTTTTGGTTTCCAAAGTTACATTAACAGTATTTAATTTGTACATGCCTTAAATTTTATTTTGTGTCCCATCCTTAATTTAAGTTATTTTCGCTTTGTAAAAAGGTATATTTTACGATACATAAAGTTATTGATTCACACTAGTTATTGATAGTTGTGAAAAAAATTCACAAGGGAGCTACACGACGACTATCGAAAACGCATCTAATAATTTAACAGGTATAGTATCAAGTACGATAACTGATTTGATAATTAACCTTTCCAATAATCGCCTAATAACAACGTAAAGTTTTGCCTCTTTTAAAACTCAATGTTCATCAGTCTCTAATATTCAACTTTACCTTCCATGATGGAATTAGGATTCGTATTGGAGATTGGGCTTGATTCTCGCAATTCCAAATGCTATTATTGTATTAATACTAGTACAAGAGTAGTATTCGTATAATGCTATTACAGTTACTGGTATTAGCATAATAATAGCTGCAATTCAAATGCTAATACTTGTCTATTGCGACCTTAACTAGCAGATTTCTCTGATTTATGAAATACGAAATGGAATCAATAACATTTTCGGAGAAATAATTACCGTTACATTATTCGTTCCTATATATTATTTGAAATTAATTTTCAAACTTGTTAGGTATAATTTTCGAACCCTTTAACTTATAAAAAAGAAATCCGTGGTTACTCAGCCTCGAGGTCAGTGAGCTCCGATGTACAGAATTAATATAAATTGAGCGATAATATAAATTCCAACAATTATATGCATTCTATAATTTGAGTTTACGCACTTTTGACATTATTTTTAATTGTTACAGAAATCATTTATACAAGAAAAAAGTATTTGTAACTCTTCAAATTCGACTAATAAAATTGGTGGAAATAATAGATGATATCACTAGCCACGAGATCTTGTAAATATCCTCTTCAAAAAAAAATTATTTTACTTTATGAGAAATGGTTATTCCCATAGAATCCAAACATTCAAATCCAAAAAAAGATAAACAAAGATTATTAAAATTGCCGACCCTTTATTTCCCCCAAATTTTAAAAGGATGCATTTCAAAAGAAACCTTTCGTTCACCTGCGCTTAGTCGTATTTTTATCTTTTCTCTTTTGAGACGAAAGTCACGGCCTGCACTTTACGATCAAGTTATTTTCAGGTTCTAATTTCGTAAAAGATTCCTAGTCTACTTCTATCCTTCTCTTTTGCTCTTTCTTTGGTACGCAAGCACTTTTTGACTTATTTCTTTCTCGTGTTTCTCACTTTCGAAGTATAAGTTTTCTATTGAAAAATGGTGTACACGGCATGTTTATCCCACGATATGTACAATACAACGAAAACAAATTACGTCCCCTCTAAACAAGAATTCCTGACATCATCTGCAAAAAACAGATTAATCTGTACTCATAAAAAAGCAGTGTATGTAAGCAGATGAACAGAACATTTAGCGGATTCGTGTGTTAATGTGGGCCAACAATACTTTGTTATATAATGTTATATACTTCCTTTGTATGCACATTTTAAAGAAAGCCCACGGAATACTTAAGCAGTCATGATATCTATATAAATTACTTGACTTCGGTAGATAATATAGATATTTATTCTTTACAAAATTTTTGCTAAGATTTTTTTTAAATCATGGAATAATTAATCTTCCTCATTTTTAATCATAGAACGATTAAACATCTATTCCACAAATTTGATTTCAAAATAATACTTTATTCTTCAAGATAATATACTACTTAATAGATGATAAAATAGGAAAGACCGCATGCTTCATTTTGAACTATATAACTCACGACTTGGAATATTCAGAATGAAATTCCTTTTTCTTAATCTCGAACACCAGTTATATTTGAGGCTTTGAATGAGATTGAATTCTAACTGGTTCTCCCTCTCATTGCCCTTTAACTAATTTCTCGGACTACTTTACTATGATACTTGAAATGAGAACCTCGCCTTGTGAAGGAACAGTAATATATGTAAATAACATTTACTTAAAAATAAGTATAGTGAGTAGGAGAGAGGAGATTAGAAAAAGAAAATGGAGGAGATAGAGGAATTAGAGAGAATGATAGGAACACTTTATGGGTTCGATAAACTGTGAGGCTATTTACTGAGTTTGTATGTTTAACTCGGATCCCATCACTAGAAGTCTATTTCAATCACATCTAGTGATTTGAAGTCGACTACTTAGCTTTGTATCAAGATAAGTAGAATTCTTCATCATAACATTTGGTTAAGAACACGATTAGTTAACCGCTCTACATTATTCATTCATTTTGATATTCCTTATTCAAAGTCTGAATAAATTGGTTTAGGTTTTTGGCTGATAATAAATTGCGTTTCCATGGCTATTCATCACAACGAAGTCAATTCACTACAGAATGATCCTACACTGCAAGATTATAAACATTAATATATTGATTTTAGAAACCTATGAAGCCGTATTAATGATATTTTTATTCAAAAGGAAATACATATATTTCGTACAAAAATAATATACAGATAACCTACGAAAATTGTACAGTTATATTATCATATCTTATTTCCAACATTTGAACTAAAATAATTGCATTTCGTACTTATTTTGATATATTTTCAGGGATAGGTACATATTAAAATACGAAAAGATTTAATTCTAATTTCAATACGCTTTCAAAAATTGAAAACTGATTGGAATATTAAATATTTTTAGTTTCATTACTTTTCTAAATAATTTGGAAAAAAGAATATATGTTCTGAACCAAAGCCCATTTAGAATTGAAAGTACAAAATATATGCTATTGAGTAATGTGAAAAGTATTATCTTATGAGTTAATTGAAACTTTTTGAGAGATAAATAATTGAAATTAGTGTATATAAAAAAAAGTACAAATCATAAATTATGACTCGCAAAAAAATTATAACATTTCTGTGAAATTTTGAAAAAAATTTAAAATCTCGAAGAAAGAGAAGAGGTGCTCAATTCCATTGCATTTAACTGCCGTATGACCCCCTTAAATAGCATCGTGTATTAGATGTTACAGAATATTCGACATTATAGAGCGTTGGATACTATAGACTGGTAAATTCTATAGAGTATTAGATACTTTGGAATATTATATACTGAAGGATGTTTGATGTTACAGAATATTAGACAGTAGTACAGTGCTATAGTACTCCTTGATATATAATAGATGAGTTAAATTTCTTAACTCTATCTTCCAAGAACTTGCGTGAAAGTGCAGCATATACATAACATAACACTTATAGGAATTCTGTATGCTCGTATAAAGTGATATAGTTTCTAAAAGAAAAACTTTTTACTGTTATTTTTTGTCTCTATTCAAGCTTTTTTCCTGTTTCAGTGTAAGATATATTTTCATATTTATGAAGCCTACAGGAGAGCAGCAATTTTTCTATAACAATAAAATTATAAAATAAATGGTTACTATTAATAATAATGATTTCAAACAATTTCGGACATCAATTCATTTGAACGGGAAGTATATGATTGATGCAATCTTCCATGTAATTAAAAAACTGGATTTTGAAGTTTTAACTGAAACGTTTTGCTTATTTTTGAATTATATTTAAAAGTTGCGCAAAACATTTAATTTTAATGTTATATACAGATGGAGGACAATATGATACGAACACCTGTGAAATAATGGAAAATCTTTATTAATAGGGGGTTGGACCACCCTTTGACTGAAGTACAGATTTAATGCGACGTGGGATAGATGCTTAAATATCATGGACAATATTTATAGGAATATTAAGCCATTCCTCCTGCAAAATGGTCTCTAATTCCGAAAGGCTGGATAGAGTTGGAAATCGGGAAAGTTTCCAACGAACGTGAACGAAAGTTTGGACTCCAAATATTTCCATAAATGTTCAATAATATTCAAGCCCGGAGACTGAGGGGGCCAGGCAAGATGTTCAACTTCATCGTCAAGTTCTTCGAACCATGCTTGAACACACCTAGCAGTGTGGATAGGAGCGTTGTAGTCTTGAAAAAGCGGTCGCTCTTCAGGGAATATTGTCTGGACAAAAGGTTGGACATGATCCCCTAGAATCTTAGATATTGATTCTCCCTTGCAGAATAATAAGTGGTCCAAGACTGCTCCAAGATAACGCACCCCATACCGTAATGGATCCCCCCCCCATGCTTCACAGTCGGCAAGAGGCATTCAGGATTAAACGCTTCACTGGGCGTTCTCCAGTCATCTGAAATAGGGTGAATGACGATTCATCTGACCATATTACCTGTTGCCAATGCTGTGGGGACCAGCCTTTGTGATCTCTGCCCCATTGGCGTCGCTTGAAAGCATAAGTAGCTGTCACCAAGGGCTTACGAATTGCCACTCTGCCATAAATGTTCGCATCATGAAGTTCTCTTTTGACAGTTTTTGTTGAAACGGGGTCCTGGAGATGATTGTTCATTTCGAATATTATCTCGGATAACGATTGCTTGGGCTTTCGGGCTACTGTGCGCTTCAAGATCCGTCTATCCCTATCAGCAAGCTTTGATTTTCAGCCACTGTTGTGCTTTGAAGCTGTCATCTTACCCTCTTTCGTGTACGCTGTCATAACGACTGATAATGTACTCCTTGCAAACCCCAAAAGATTTGCTGCTTCTGTAACTGATGCTCCACTTAAAAGCGCTCCAACCATCATTCCTTTTTGGAACTATGACAGGTCTGACATTTGAACTTATCAACGACAGTTCGACAGACGCATGCAACGCAGGTGACTGCTGTTGAGAGACTGATACCTTCCTCTACCACGCTCACTAGGTGGAAGACTTCTGTTGCAGGTGGCGTGGCTGTACTGCAGGTGTGAAATACGTCAGACCTTTTCACAGGTGTTCGTATTATTTTGTCCTCCATCTGTAGCTACAAATTGCTTCGTATTCTAACTTTTAAGCAATTCACTGTTCGAATTAATAGTTTCGTCGCGTCATGCGTATATTCATAAATTTAGCAGTGTTACTGACCATTTTGGAAATTCTGTATGATACAAAATTATTAAATCTGTTTTCGATTGCAAAATTACTTAGTTATTTTGTAAAATTAGTTAAACAAAATAAAATAAAATGTATTATTATTCAGTTAAATGGCTCAATGTCATTATAACTTATTCATTTAACAGATGTTAGAGGCATTGCACGGATATTTTGTCTTAAATTTTTTTTAAAAATTTCACTCGGTATCCATTGCGCCTTTATTCTTCATCCAAGTACTGCAGATGTTTATCTTTTGGAATTTTACAAATATTGAATATACTACTTTTAATTAACCTAGTGAGTCAAACTGAACATATATCTTCCCATTAATTTAATTTCCTCATGTTAATTAACTTTATGTTTAAAAATTTTATAATAATTGATTATATAAATTGCTATAGACTACATTTTCTGGACTTTGTAATTCTGAGTTGTGCACCCAGATTACAAGATCAAGACTTGACGTGACCTATAACTCCCTATAATTTCGTAGCTCGCCAAATGTGTTGAAATAACGATCATTAATATTTTCAAATGTACTTACAATATATAATTAATAACAACTTAAACGTAAATACATACCATAAATATATTTCCTTTACATAAATATTATATCATATTTTGTTGAAATTATTATCCACAATAAAAGTGAAAATTCTGTCAGAACTACATTATGTTTCCCTTTTAAAACGTGTTAATTTAATTTTAAAACTATAAAAAAAAGCTATAAACAATATTATCACGTTTGAAAAGGCCATTCAATAAATATTATTTTAAAGATAAAACTTCTAGAGCCATGAAAATGTTAAAAATGCAACTAAACACTTTTTTTTTTTAATAAACAACTCTCTCTGCGTGAATTCATTCAAATGATGCTTATTTTACTTTACAATGAGCCTGAACTTCATTCCTAGAACAGCATTATGTAGAGCCACTCTTTCTTTTAGAACTGACCCTTTCTTTAGATTTTTGAACTTTTTCTTCCAATGAGTGCACTCTAGTCATGGGAACACGTTCCGAGGAGTAGTCACAAATCATACTTCCAGGAAACGTGACTTGGCTGAAAAAAGGAAGAACTGATTCCAAGTTATAACAAAATTCCCAAAATAAAAACTCACAAGCTGAATTTTGTATTCTGTAGAGAACATATTTGTACATAGAAGCATAATGAGAATTTGTTTCGGTTGGAAAGCCATTTCTGAGCCATATATATATATATAAAAGAAAGAAAATTATTTCGACCTACTCAATAACATATAATGCTTCTACGTCATACTTTTATAATCTTTAAATTTGAAATAATGTGTCAATATTTATTGTATCTTTATATTGACATCAAGGTATGAATTTGTTGATCCAGTTTTTTAAAGATTGAAAAGGTGTTTATAGAATTTCATAAGAAAATTCGTATAAATAAATTAAAAGCATGTTTGAAATTATTCATTTCAAGCAGTTTGCTTTAACTTGTATTTTCCCGTTTTATTTATGTTTGTTGTACTAATGTATTATAATACCGATAATATTCAGAGATAGCTATGAATATTTTGAAGCCTTATTCAAATTTCCTTAGAACTCTTTACATAAGTAATTAATATTTTGATAAAGAATCACATTATTCAGTGCATGCTTAGAATATGTTATTTTAGTCAACCTCAAAATGTCGCAATTGACCACCATTCAAAATTTTATTCTAAAGGATTTTGCATTCATGTTTTAATCCTTGATTTCACCAATGATGAATTTTATTTTCAAATATATACCATTATAAATTTTTCTATTGATTTTACTGGATTTCAATGAAACATATATAAGAAAAAAGTATATTTATTATCTATCTACTTATATATTTCCTTAAATCATACGTTGTCGGGAATCAAGAAATGACTAAAAATGAATAAAATTATTCAGATTATAAAGATAGCTGTCAGGTAGCATTTTTTGCCCTTTTGAAATACTTCTTTTTATTTTTGGTTCCTTTTTGGAATGTTTTGGTCCAAAATGATTTTAATACTGATTTGCCATTATTAGTCAATAAACATATTTTAGCATTATAGATCACATAGTATGAGAAATTAAGTTAAAACAAATTTTATTTAATGCTTTACATAGAAAAGAGTCCCTTTAGTGTCGAAATTTTGTCTTTGCAACACACTATACAACATTTTTTTTTTTCAAAATATTTTGAATTGCTTTTGTTTTGCGTTGATAGAATTTCATATAAAATTAAAATTGCAAACAATACTAAATATTGTAACAGTAATTTTTCCTAAATTAAGATTGTTTTTATGGATAGAATGAACAAGATTCAGTTAATGTATTTCTTTTTTCAATTAACCTTTAAGCTTTGAATCATACAAAAACTAATTTAAATAATGAAAATCTTTAAAACAAAAAACAGCAACACTTCCTTGGAATAAAATAATTCTCATATTTTTATGATCTGCAGAGATGGCTCCAAAATTTAGAAATCAACGTATTGAAGTTTAATTCAAAATTAGAATAAAATCATAATCTAAATATATGATTAATTAACGAAACATATTCCTGGTTTTCGTATCAAAAATATGGCTTAGAAATATTTTTATTTCATATACATATAAATAAATAAATTTATTTCACAATTTAGCGTTCAAAAAGGATTCTTTGTTAGAAATAACTTTAAAAATTTGATTACCTGATGTGAAAAACATTGTTATGTGTAGGCATATTATGTACTGTTTCACATTTATGCATTAAATAATAAATTTTTTGATTTAATATTTAACAAAATGTAGTAGAGGAAAGCGTTTTATAAAAAACTTTGGTTCATAACATCTTTAGAATAGTTTTATTTAACTCAATATTCATAAAAATAAGTTTGGGGAGAACTATATCACAGGTGTAGTAGATGGTAATTATTCATATTTATACAAGTAAGTTTCGTCACTTTTTGTTTAAAAGAAACTCTAAAAACTCGTAACCTGTGTGGTTAAGATCATCCATCTAACTTTTCTTTGAAAGATGTAAAGTGTAAATAAAAATAAATTGTACCTTAGCTATTATATGACGTCAAAATTCTTATTTATTTTATACACTTTATAAAATTCTACGCTAATTTTGTTGAAACAATATTTTTTTCAGTGTCTGACCACCGAAAAAAGTATAAGTTTATGTCTCAAAAAACTTCCATTATTCACGCCTGCGTAACTAGGATAAAAATTCACGTTATATTTTATATCCGTAAAAAGATACACGCTGGTTTTATTCAGCGTTTCATAAAGGTATTATAAATGTTACGCAAAACAGAATTTGGGTTTTTCAATTTGTTTTCCGAATTTAGAATACTGGATTATGCGCATCGTTAAGTGCAAAGTGCAGTTTCCTTAGCATGATATTTTAATAAAATTCTACATATAATTCATTTGCTATTAAATGAATGGAAAATTTTATATACATACATTTATTATTGAACATAAAAATAACACTTGATTGCTAAAATACGTTTACTTTTAATTTCACATTTAATATGTTTACCATTTCATTACTTTACTTTTATTTATTATCACATGGGGATCGTGCATTTTTAATTAATATAATTTATTTAACTTTTGAAAAGTTTTATTATTTAATCCTTGAATAGTTATCAGAAACTGAAACTTTTTTTTCTTTTTTACAATATAATAATAACAAATATAACTGAATTTTAACAATAAATTGTATGAACACAGCAAACGTTTAATAATTATACATCTATGTATCTATATTTCAGTCATGAAATGGTTAAGGAAAAATATTGTAAATCGTATGATAAATACAGAGCAACCATAAATTTATTCCCTACTTAAATTAATTGTTTAAGTTCTATGAAATAAAGTAGTATTATATATATATATATATATATATATATATATATATATATATATATATAATTAAACACCAACGCTTTAATCAAAGGAAATTTAGGAAATAATCATAAATATTAATTAAAATTATATGTAACAAATCTTTAGTGTAGCAATGAGGAAAATTAATGTGCAACTAACCATAAAATTGAACTCATAAAACGTAATAAATAAAGAATAATGAATAAAAATGAATATTTATATTAAACTATAAGAAAAAACATTATATACTATAAAAATTCCAAAAGAAGGTAAAATAAATGAAAAAAATTAAATTAACCAGAATTCTCAAAATTATATAATTATTGAAAAAATGTAATAATCCAAAATGTGAAGGAAACTAAAAATGGAATTTACACATTTAATGTTCTAACAAGCTTTAGATTTAGGCTGGATAATTCAAAAATTATAGCCAAATCTATCATCATAAAAGTATATTATTAAAAAATGGTATAACACGAAAGATGTATTTGAGCAGAGATCAAACGCGACATCAAATTTGTTATAAAAGAATTTATGAAAAAGACAAATATCCTTAAAAATGAAAAAATTATTCGAATCTAAGCCGCACTTTTTTACCAATGTTAACGCTATTGAAATTGAGAGCGGCTGATAATCGAATGTGGAAAAATTTGTTGGATG
>BMAW01078271.1:113916-188889 GCA_019974015.1 Nephila pilipes | reverse complement strand
TATAATTAAACACCAACGCTTTAATCAAAGGAAATTTAGGAAATAATCATAAATATTAATTAAAATTATATGTAACAAATCTTTAGTGTAGCAATGAGGAAAATTAATGTGCAACTAACCATAAAATTGAACTCATAAAACGTAATAAATAAAGAATAATGAATAAAAATGAATATTTATATTAAACTATAAGAAAAAACATTATATACTATGAAAATTCCAAAAGAAGGTAAAATAAATGAAAAAAATTAAATTAACCAGAATTCTCAAAATTATATAATTATTGAAAAAATTTAATAATCCAAAATGTGAAGGAAACTAAAAATGGAATTTACACATTTAATGTTCTAACAAGCTTTAGATTTAGGCTGGATAATTCAAAAATTATAGCCAAATCTATCATCATAAAAGTATATTATTAAAAAATGGTATAACACGAAAGATGTATTTGAGCAGAGATCAAACGCGACATCAAATTTGTTATAAAAGAATTTATGAAAAAGACAAATATCCTTAAAAATGAAAAAATTATTCGAATCTAAGCTGCACTTTTTTACCAATGTTAACGCTATTGAAATTGAGAGCGGCTGATAATCGAATGTGGAAAAATTTGTTGGATGGGTGAATTTGAGTTTGTCCCCCCCCCCATTGAAATGTAAAAATATAACAGTCCATTTTGACCATCCATATCTATGACTCATCACATTTCTCAGTTTATTTTCAGTATTCAGTCTATCTATTCGTTGTCTGTGTGTATTTAGAAACTACTTTTTTGTATACGCTCTTTTTTTTAACCACCCAAACATCAAATATATCGGTAATGATATCAAGTTGAATTCACTATGACGCAAGTATTAAAAGTAAGGCGATTTTATATGTAGAAGAAGCCGCTTGACGTGAGCATTAATAAGCAATTTAAGTACTAACTAAAAAGAAAGTACGAAAACTGGTTGCATTCGAAAAGCCACCTTTTAACTGCTCCTGGGGAAATAAAGGAGGCAAGTGCTTCAGAAATAGGAGGGCGGATGTCTGTTGCCTAGAAAAAAATTCTTGTGAGACTATAATACATTCTTCTAAAAAGTGTTGCATAACAAATGCATTTAGAGGAATGGAAGACGTCACCATGTGGGTATATGGCAACACCGACGCCAATTCCGAAGTCAGCTTTGGCAGTGGGAGCGACGAAACATTTTTGAAATATGATATTGACGATTAGAGGAATTAGAGGTTCATGTATATTCTTAAAAGTTTTAACACTGGTAAAATAAATTAATTATTCTCTTTTCTTATTAGTTCTCATTAAAAAACTAACAACGCAAGTATCGGAAATCGATAAATCTTTTTATGCTACTTTTTATTTTTTTCACAAAACATGTTGGGATATATATATATATATATATATATGAACATCTCGGATAACATTGTTAGCAATGAAATGAAAGAAATAAATGACAGTCGTTTAGATTTAATTAGTCCAAGTAGCTTATTCAATCATGACGACAATACTTTGGAAGAAATTTTAAACAAATTGTTTTTATAATAGAGTCCCGCCTGACAAATGAAATGTCTGTTGTGGTGTGTAGAGAAAATAGAAGAAAGAGAATACTAAATTATGCAGACAACTTATATAAGAGACATAGAAACGGGATCCCCCTCCCCCGAAAAATTGTGTTAAGTAGGCAGAAAAAAATAGTTCTTGATGAATCCTTACGCACTCTTCTTTAAAGAGGAATTCAATATTTTTAAAAGCAGAAGAAAATGTTTTGCTTTAATAAATTTAAAATAAAAGGAACGTGATGATATTTTTATTTATCATGTATATAAATTCTCGACAAAAACTTTTAAATATCTTTATTCAGTATCTTGAATTGAATTTTAGAGAATTTGTTCTTGAATTAATTGTTTTTGTAAATTACAGAATGAATGAAGTTATTTTTATGGAAGTATAGAATAAGTGAATTTTCAAACGATGATGATCATTTTTCTTCGTTTCATAATCTGTTTTAAATCAGTAAAATGATATATTTATTCTAAAATTTATATGTCTTATATGTATTGTGTATGATTTACAGTGTTTTTTTTTTTAAAAAAAAAAAGGTTTTTTTTTTAAAATAGACAGATTGGGAGGAGAGGGTTGTACTTATCAAGGCAAACAATATTTGTTAGGGAACCTAGGGTCAAAATCCACTTTGAGTTGCAGAAAGTCGCAATATAGGATGATAAAATTTAACTATAAACTACGAAAAGTCATACAAGTAATGGAGCTTATTTTACATGAACACATTTATTGACACCCGAAAAAAAAACTCATAGAATGTCCTGAAAGTGGCGTTCATCATCATTGCGCAAGTCACACCGGCGAATGAATAAATGGCAAAACTTCTCGAAGTTTCACGGTGTCGTGTTTATTCAATATGCTGTAACAACGATTGACTATGAGATCTTTCTTGCTTACCACAGATAACTCGTTTACGAATGTTTCATGTGTCCTCCCAAAAAAAGTTTAGTAGGTTTAGATGTGAGAATGAAGGATAATACACACAGGTCCTCGACGTCCAATTAATTTTCTTGGATATGTGGAATCCAGGAAGTGTTGGACATCGGTATAAATAGTGTTAGAGCTCCATCATACGTAAACTATGTATGTGTCTGTGTAGTGACGGAAGAGGCTGCAATGAATCAGGAAGTATTTTCTCCTGAAGACAAGGTCCTGTTCGTCTTTCGTACGCAGTGGCAACACATATGGACCATCTAGTCGATCACCAATACCTGCCCATTAGTTCATAAAAAGTCTCATTCCTGGAATTTATGTGTGGAACTGAAGTGGGTATTGCTCTTTGCCCAGACTTGTTCATTACGAGTACTGAAGATGCCTTCTCTGGTAAATTATGGCTCTCATCAGTAATTAACACTATGACAAGAAACTGAAGATAGTTCGTTTTCATAAGTCGTTCATCTCCCCCCTCAAAAGTATAAATTGTGTGTGTAATCATGAGTGTTTGAATATTGAACCCCCTGCATATGTAAGGCTTGCACCTCATGTTTAAAATGTATCACTGTAGGGTGATAAACTCCAATATTGTTCATCACCACTCAAGAATCTGAGGAAGAAACCACTCCAAATCTGTCCAAAGCACATTTTTCTGTTTCCGGCGTCCGCAAAGCTTCCCAATGTCCTATATATTTATTTGAGATAGCCAACGAGTCGGTTTTCTTGCAGTCTTCTATGAACACTGATGAAAGTAGAATGGAAGGCGACGCCTCAGAAACTGCTCATGGTACAACCTTCGTGCTTCGTGTCTGTTTCTCTTTTCTTAATCATACATTTAATGCAGTCTGACAATTTTTCGTATTTATAATCCATCATAGCTTCTACGAAGTTGTTCCGCACCATGTTATCATGGTGTTAATCCATAATTAAGGATGTGTTACTTTTAAAGAACAATATTCACTTTAATTGGCTTCGTACGGAATCTTAGTGAACCAATCAGCTGCAGATGCTGCAATCAGATCAATCAATCAGATGCGCTGCTTCTCACTGGAAATTTTCATACGTTTAATGTTTGGCGTTTATGATCTGGAGAAGTGCTGAATCTCCGCCGTGAGAGAAACGACTCAGAAGTGATAACCGGTGCTTGCTGGTAATGTGTAGAAATCATCCTTTTCCGATACTTAAAGTGGAATGTGGTCATTGTTTTTATTGTTTGTAAATATTGTTTAATTTGATGATATAATCATTTTATATTATAAAGGCTCTTTTGCCACATTCTGTATATAATATTAAATTAATCTTAAATAAAACAATAATAAATTAAATATTACTAGTTTCCAACATTTCAAGCATTGACTATAATTAAATATTGAACATTTGTCATTTAAAAGCACCAGCAACAAATTTTGTTGGATTTTAAAAGGAGAATATATTTCTTGTCTACGAAGGCATAACTTTGATTTTCTTAGTTTACGTTTAATCTCATTGTTCTTTAAATTTGTATCTTAACGAATTCACCTGTGTAGTTTAGATTAAAGTGTTTTATATCAAAACTTAGGAAAAATATTTTTTTTTAAAAAATTCATAGTATATTTTCAAACATATAAATTTATATATTCGAAGTAATTCATTACCCAGGGTGCAGTATTTATTTACATATTCCATAAATCTTACGTTTATTTTTTTAATTCTTTTAGGTACTATACATTTATTTTCTTTAACTATAGTAGGGATAAAATAAAAGATTTAAGTCTTTTAACTACTTGTTGGGAAAAGTTTTCAACAAATATTAAAATCCTTTTTGAAGAGAAAGTATCGCACAATTTTCAGATTTATGAGCCATAAATTTGAAAAAAAAAACACCCGCTAAAATAACTCTTTTAAAATTCATTCAGTATAAATTTATTAGTATTACCCAAAGCTGGCTAAGAAAACACCAGAATAAAAGCTTTCTCCAGACGAAAGAAAACAACCCTTTAACGATAGGCGAAGTGTTTTCGAAAAATTACATACATTTATTTCTATCAAAACTCTAAAATTCAACATATCGTTTTGTGAAGTACACAATTCTAATGTGTATCCGAAACTTTCCTCCCCCCACCTCTAAAGTAAACTTAACACATTTTGGAGTACATGTGTTTTATCTCCAATATTTGAGCGGATTTCGTTGAACGTATTAAGAAAAGAAAAGAGAAAACAGAAAAATAAGGAATAAAACTAGCTATGAAATATCTAAAATGTAAGACTTATATTTTTGAAAATGGTACATACACGTGTGGACTTAACAACAAAATCCCATTTATTTCACCCGAGGGGTCACTTTTCATCTAATGGCGCTCAAAGTATTGATCAAGAAGTTTTTCCTATTTTTTTCTCCTCTTTTATTCGCTGTGAATGAGTCAGTTCTGTCTACAAAAGATGGTTTTGAACAAAAAAATAATAAATAAAAGTGACTGCTAAGGTTTCGTTTTGTTTTACAGCGTGTTGACATAGTTGGAAAAAAAAGAATTCTGGCCAATCCAAGTATAGAGTTTTAAAGTTGTTTTAATCTTAGTTTTCCAAATGGAAAATGTGGATTTTATTTTTAGATGCATTATAGTTTGAAAAAGTTTTCTTTAAAAGCTTTCTCTTAATTTGGAGATTCGAGAAAAGTATTTTTGTAATACCATCAATTTTATATTAAAGTCGGTAAAGAAAGGTTTATTGATTTAACAGGAACCGTTAGTGTAGAAATGTTGATAACACTGCATTAATAAGCAAAAATTATTATTTAATTTATAAACCTAAAGGAATTTTTTAAAAATATTTTTAAGATATAAGAATGCTTAAAATTAAATTAGGTACCTTTATTTTAATTAAAATAGAAATATTTTTAACTAAATGTATTATTTTGTTACTTATTGAAGTAATTATGTCTCGTGATTCTCTGTTTCAGTCAGTTAAAAATAATGACGAATGTTACTTTTATAATCTTTCGTATTTATTTAAGATTCTGAAATAAAATTATTTTGAATGGATTTGCCGAGGTAATCTTAACAAATTAACAAATTTCTACGAACTCCCTTATAAGAAATTGTTTTAGGAACTCATAAAAAACTCAATTTAGTTCGAAAATATGTAAATATCTTAAACTTTTCTCAATTTTCAACATTAATAATAAGAAATCTTTTATTCAATTTATGCTTGTTTCGCTACTTAACTCGTAAAAATAAATTAACAAAATACATACTGGTGGCAGGATGTCTATCCTTAGTTCCAAAATTCTAATAAATTAAATTACTGGATTTCAAACTTTAATGCTGTAATAAACCTAAGCAAATGTGAAAAGATTAACTAATTTAACCAAGGACTTCTAATTTAAATGCTATCCAATATATTTTTGATTTAATCTCCATATGATTCCTGAGAATTTAACTTACATGGGTGAGCTATTGATAACAAATTAAATCTTCAGATTTTTTGCACTTGTTTAATGTATTAATGAAGTCGCTTGGAATTTCGGAAAGTTTCATAGATACACATAGCTAAAATCTTTACTTCACTGTTACTTAGAAATATATTTCCCCTTAATAGTTCTCTTCTAAAATGATATTTTAAAAATTGCTTTTTTATTTTGCTGATAGATTACTATACGATTACGATATATATATAAGTGATTTACTTATAATTAGGAAATTCATTTACACACACACACACACACACATATATATATATATATATATGTGTGTGTGTGTGTGTGTCCACCACAATCCACCACACAACAATAGGTACACAAAGTCGGCTTGTTAGTGGTCTAGCCGTGAAGAATTTATTTATTTACATTTACGCAGCTTACATTTTTACTCACTCTCTGGACCATTATACTCCTTTACCATACAACTTATTACCAACCAATTGTTTGCAGCCTTTTACATTTTATTACCAATCAAACAATGATTTAAATCTTTTTTCAATTTATATGGTGATGATGTGTTATATTTTTTTTCATTTTGAGTATGTGATATACATCTTGAAGCTTAAAGAAAATTCCGTCTTACTACTCACATATTTGAATCTTCATTTCTTTGAATTTTGTAAGTAATTTTTATATTTTGATTTGTTGATAATTTTCATAATTATAGATTTTATTTTTGTAAATTTTATCGTTGAAAATTTTTGCATTTTTTAATCATTGAACTCTTTTGTAATTTGGATTTCCCAATTCAGCCTACCAAGAATTATAGATTTTATTTTTGTAGATTTTATCGCTGAATTTGTTTGCATCTTTTAATCATGAACTCTTTTGCAATTTGGATTTCCTAATTCAGCCTACCAAGTCGCAAAGGGGGAAGGTTGGTACCATTAAACTAGTTTAACCCCGCTTAATCGGTCCTCAGCCCGATATTGCTTTTTGACTTGCTGGGTTCCATATTTTCATTTATTTTTCTTTCATTGTTACATTTCTTTCTGGATTTTTGTCTTTTTAAATATTTTAAATTATTCTTTCATAAATTTTCAGTATATATATATATATATATATATATATATATATATATATATACGTTTGTGTCATATACATAATAAATATATATACATATATTAGGTATTTTGTGATACACCAAATACTTTTTTGGTAAATCCTGCACGATTATTAGTTGGCTGTATTAAATTCTGTGGCACTGAATCCACATGGAATATGTTGTGCCGTATTATCATTTTGCTAGATAAAATAATTTAACACTCACGCTCAGGATTAAGAAAAAATTAAGTTTAATAAAATTATACGTATATAGTCAAACTAAAGACGTGTAAAAATTGAAAGATATTTGTGTGTGGTTGAGGATTTCTCCTACTAACTCAATTAAATATAGTGTATAATCTAATTTAAAATGCTTTAAGAGATGTAGAGCATACAGTTGAGATGTGTCTCACAGTCAGAGAATAAACATAGTGGTTACTCACTGGGGAATTTCTTTCATTAAGAGCTGTATATGTCTCAGTTTTGTGTGTCCCATTCGCTGGCGTGATAAAATAACGTCTTGTCTTCTGCTTAAAAATAAATTCCATTTGGAAGAGCATGGTTTCACATGATTCAGTTTATTGTTTATATCAAGTAGAAATAAATAATATTCCTCCAGTAGTCATGAATTTCTGATTTAATATATTTTATATCACAGTACGGAATAGTTGAAGAGATTGCATCACATATATATATTTAGCTGTATTGTTTATTGTTTCGTTGTCCTTGATACTTACGTATGAGGTATCGAACAAAATATCAACTGAATGTTTACGAACGTTAAGTGTGCACGATGTATTCGGGTTTTGAGTAAAATCAATTTTCTTCTTTAGTATAAAAATAATGAAACATTTATTGTATAAGTGGAAGTTTAGGATGAAAGTAAAACAAAAAGCACTTTTGCAGGAATTTTACTGATATGTAACAACTATTGGAATGTTATAGAAATAGTAAATGCTTCAAATTCAGTTAGAAAACCTGGATGCAGAAGGAAAGTAGGCTAATTTGGTATGTTTTAAAGAGACTACAAAATAATGCAAACACTAAATTATAAAAACTAAGCATGCAATGATGAGTGATAAACTTAAATTATTTTTATTACTTATTACAGTGATCCACGATCATACAAATCATGTCAATAGAAAAAACAAACTCTTTCTCCTCAAATAATAATCATTAATAATGCTAATTGTAAGTTTAATGTGAAAAAAATTACGTTACTATTAATAAGGAAATGTTGCAGAATATAAATCTTAATTTTTTAAATAATAATAAAAAACTGAAAGCGTTTTAACACTTACTACATCTTTCCACTTACAACGAAAATTTTTAGATGTAAGTTATTTCTATTAAAATTTGCATTATGAACAAAAACTATTTGTCTTCTCTCAAGATTACTTTATAGTTTTCAATATATATTTAACAGGATAAATTCAACTTATAATACTTCATATCTAGGATTAAGTTTGAAAAGGTTCTTAAAATTTTGGAAGTTCATTTAGTATTCACTGCCTATTTCTGAAAAGTCTCGTGCAATGTATTAAAAAGCTCCATTTACAAACATAGATTTAGGAGTTGCATTATCTTATGTCTGTATATTGTCCAAATCAATGTTATATAAATAAATGTATTATTTATTACCAACATGTAATTTTAAAAAATACATTTTTCAAAGAGTAAAACTGCGTAATATTTTTAAAAAAATAATTTGAATATTATATTAAAATATTATTTTATTTAATGCTTACTATTTAAAATACAGATTACAACAAAATTTTAAAAGAATTATTAAATAACTTCAAGGATAGTTGTATAAGTATGTTCTCATTCAAAAAAATTTTTCTTTCAAGGATAACAGAACATGTGGGGAATAATAAAATACCGAATTTAACATTTCTGTGACATTTATATTTTTTAAAATTATTAATAAAGCTTAGATTTTTTTGTTCGTCTAATACTCTTATTTCAATCATTTTATGGAACTATAAACATAATGTTTTAGTCAAAACGTTTTTCTTCTTCTTAGATGAATGTGGATATGATTTTGAGACATATTTGGATTTAAGTATCATTTTAAAAGAATATTTCCTGAAATATGCTGTATTTTAACTTACCATGCATAACGCAAATTATTAAAAAAAAGTAAATAGGTGTTTTTTTTTTTTTTTTTTTTTTTTTTTTTGAAAAATTATTAAGTATTGCAATTCGGAAAATCTTATTGTTTTCCTTTTTTCATATAAAAATATATCTAAAAATGTAGGTATTTTAGAAACAATTTTTGATTCACTATATGCATAGCTATCCTTTACATATAAACATAAAAACATCAGACTCATATAAAGCATTAGATTATTTTTTTATGTAAATGCTATATAAATGCAAATATGTCTCAAAAATCATGTCCATATTCAATTAAGAGAGAAAAAAATTGACAAATTTTACTATTATATTCTATAAAATGATAAAATATAAATGTTTGGCACCATAAATATCTAAACTCTATGAATAATTTCAAAAGATATATGTCACAAAAACAAAGAGTCTTAAATTAAGTATTTGACTTTTCTTCCCTTGTCCTGGTACTCTCGCTGAGAGTAAAATAATTTAATTTTTACTATTTAATTCTCTTTCTTATTTTAAATTAGGTACGATTCCATGAAACTAAAAGTGGAACAATTTAATATTTAATTTTCGTTATCATAAGTAAAATATGTTTTTATGAATTAAATTCATATCAAAATTTCAGAACCAACTTTGTTTCGAACACTCGGTAGAATTATTCAGTTGCCAAAAAAAATATTTCTATGAGATGTCACAAATCTTTTCAATTGCATTTTCTTCTTACATTTTTTAATAATTTTCGTTTTGTTATACCTCAAATCCCGAATGGCCTTTCCTTTAATTATAGAAATTAAAGTAATATTTTCTTACTTTACGTTCCAATCTTTACGTCAAACAAAATTACTTTTCTTAAGATAGAACTAAGATAAAAATATCTTTTTTAAAAAAAGACGCCTCATTCACAATTTCATCGATGTGACTTGAGGGGAAAATCGTCTCTCAGATTAGACTTAAAAGTAACGCAATCACTCACAACTCGCTATTATGATTGAAAGCTTAAAATAACCATTTTATTGGAGAAGGGGAATACTTCAAAAATATCTTCCCTTCAGTTTTTTTTTTCTCTTTCTCGTTCATCCATAGTTGTGAGAGAATTGAAAGATGATACCTTCGCCATTTTTCAATTCCCGCAGCTGAGGCCGAACCACAAACACTCGATCACTGTCAAAGATAAGTGCTGGAATGTTCAGAACCAACTTCCCAACTTTTAAACTTGGTTTCTCTCTCTCTCTTTCTCTTCGTCCTACCTTCACTGAAAAGGCTTTAGTGGATTTCATCAAAATGATAAGGTGGGATTATTTTAGCGGTTATCGGAAAAAATACATCTTCACATGTCGCCTTGTTTAGTTGTGAGAATTTTTTGATTTTGAATGTTTGTAAGTATATTGAATCGTACTGTACTTTGGAATTTCCTTTCAGTACATTTATTTACTATTATTTTACTACGCTTTTAACTTATATTTATATCTTGAAGTTTGTGTACATTAAAATATAAAACGATAGTTAGTTGAGAGAAGTATTTAAAAATTTGAAACAAAGAGGTTTCAACATCGTTTTTGCAAAACATGTGATTTCTATTTCTATGAGACTATTTTACTTGAAATCATACGCTTCTATTGAAATAATTTTTTTTAAAAAAAATATTTAAATTTCAGTATGATTACTTTTTGGAAATAAATATAAATTACAGCGTTTTAAATTAAAATATGAACCTAAAATATAATGCATTTTTTTATAATTCAGAATAAAGACTACATATTTTTAACTATTCACTTTTTTGAATGGGAAAAAAATGAAAAAGTTAAATTCTTAATTTAAAGGTTTACTAAAATATACTTCGTATCATTATATATAATTTTAAGGTTTTTATTTTCCATTTTCTTCAAATAGGATTACACAAATAGTTCGCTTCCTGTCTGGAAATTGTCATTAATATTTATTCATTATCTTTACTTATTCCCTTAAGTCTTGCTTCGCAGAAACTACTGCAAAGCGTGAACAGAAACCTTTAACTTAACAAAAGAAACACCAGAAAAAAACACACTTCACTAAATAAGTAAGTTTAGAAAATAATTAATTCAGAGTTACAGCTGTTTAAGTGTTCTTTGTTCTATATGCCTCCGATGCAAAAACTTGTGTTTCAAATGCAGATGGGAGGAAAAAATTTTATTTGACAAAGGAGCTTTTATTGTTCTTTTTTCTTTAACTTAAAGATTTATTTCATTCTGTGTTTCCCTAAGGCCGATCAACAGACTAATTAAACCTAGCATGATTAGTCCCAAGAGAATAACAGTCAACGTTAAGGGAACGTACAAAGAATTATTCTTTCAACTCTTTCTGTTAATCATAGTGCTTTAATGTTGCTTCTTTCAGTTTCCTTGCTACAATTGTGAAAAGACTGCATTACACTAAATCCACTTTAATTCCTTCAAGAAATTAATTAATCGCAATAGACACTGAAATGGGAGATTCGAAATATATTTCTTCATTTTCGAACGTCATATATATGAAGGATTTAGAGTGTTTCTCCCAGCTAGGGGACCTAAATTTGAATAAATTACAAGCGTTGTTGAGTTTCCCATGAATGTAAAACGTTTCATTGAAACGAATATATTTTTCGCCTTGTTTGAGGCGAGTACTTCATAAACTATTGATCGATTTATGCATTTATTTAAATAAGGTATTCATTTCTTATCACAAATTCAATTTGTTCTTATACGAATTCGCTTTTAAGTCAAAGTGAATCATGAAATTTGAACGGATACATAGAAAAAATGGTATTGAAAAATGTATTACATTTTTGCTTGGAAATGAAAGAAAACAATGCATTTATTTTTTAAATAATCTGATTAAAAGGTATTTTTTGTGTGTGTTTAAAGTGGTTCATAGTCTTAGATTTTTTAATTATTTTTTTTTTGTAATATTACAGGTGAATTAATGTCGGATAGTTTTAATTGTTGTGAATTACAATGAACATGTAAAATGTATGTAACTTAAAAAATTTAAAAAGCATTTGAATTTTTAAATTAGCACTCAAATGCATCGAAATACTTGTGTTATCTTAATGATATGCGTTAATAACTATAATATATATTTTAAATAGTTTAAAACATTGTACGAAACTGGAATGAAAAGTAATGCCTCCATTACTATAATTTTTTTTATTACATACTTGATTTTCACAAGCTTTGTTGTTCTTGAAAGCTATATTATCTTCTAAATTGACTTTTCTGCCCTTCATCTCTTATTATGAATTTCTATCAACGGGTGACTAGTAGGACAAACCAGTCGGAAAAGAATTCTGATGGTTGTGTTTGACTCCAGGCTTTAATGACCTCGGCTTCAGAAAGAAAGCAATGCCTTCAAGACTATCGCTTATTTTTGAGAGAAGGAGAAAATCGAAAAGATCAGGTCCCTGCTTCTTCAACCGCATCTCCGTGTGAGTCACCATACTCTTCAATTTTCAGGACACCAACGACACCTAGGAACTAAAACCAATAAATTAAATAATTACGTAGAGAATACATGTAGATTAAAGTTGCAGCAAGAATTTTGAAAATAGAAAAAACATGAAGAAATGTTAATCAAGGAGGCTTTACTTTTTTAAATAAGACTCGTTTCTTTGCTGCATTTCCTTAAAGCGAAGCTCTTACATTTATTTTCCATTACCTGTTATTGGACTTCATGGGGTTTGTTGTTGATGATGATATCATTGACTGTTTTTCAAAATAAAGTGTTACATGCACTGGATTTGTTTATTTTCTTTTTTGGCAGCAATGATTACATTTAATTAAAATGTAGTTTAATAATTTATCGTTTGCTTTAATTTGAATACCCGAAAGAAATATTTTTGCCCAGTTCTATATTTCATAGTTTGCTACAAATCTAGCATTTAAGTGTATAATTGAATAATAATTATTTTTGGTATCTATTGCAGTTCTTTGGAAAATTTTGCAGCGAACATTTTTTTTTTTTTACATTTACCTTCAATTAACAATTTCTTGATAAGATAAAGCCTGTGATTTCTATTGACTGTCTTTTTAATTAAGATTATATTATCATAAAGAAGTTTAGAGATGTGATAATGGATATAAATTCTCAGTTGTCTATGTTCCAAATTGAGTTCCGTTGCCAAAAGCTTTTTTTTTTTTTGAAGGTCGGTGTCAACAAAAAAACTAAGATAGACATTATTGTGGATTTGCTCAACTTTACAATTTCGCTCACTTTTAAATATTTGATTGATAATTTTCATTACAAATCGAATGAGATTGCTTATTATTAATTCCTCAATTTTCCTGATGTACTCGAAATTATAAAATATGCTAAGCCTTTTTTTTTTTTAAGAAAAAAAAATTATCTTTCAATTTGAAACATTTTCTATTCAGAACCTTTGAAGTGAATTTGTTACCATATAAATAAAATCAATATCATAACAGGATATAGATAAAATATATACCTTCCATTTTGCTCAAAAATAAAGAATAAAAATGTACATACTTATAACTAGTCTTTAACGCGTTAATAGTTGTCAGTTTTTTTATAATCGAAACATTTTATTAAGACCGGAAATCAATATTTTATTGAAGCGATATGCATTTAAAATAGATTTCATTAGAACAACAGCGTTTAAAGATATGTAAGATATTGAAATGTTATACCTTGCACAAAAGTAAATTTTCAAGATACCGACACACTTATCTGTAATTTGTTAACATTATAAATAGAATGTTTTTCTTGTGTATGTGTGTATTCTCCAGAGTAAATTATTTCATATGATATTCTAGAATTTGAGCTTATTTTATTTATTTATTTTAGATCCTCCTGCTGTGTTTGTCACTCCAGACGGTACAGTAACAGTTCAAGAAACGTCAACTGTGAATATAACGTGTGTTTTCGATGCCAATCCGCCTGATGTGACAGAAATTGTATGGTATAAAGATGGAAGCCTTCTGCAAAGAGATACCACTCAGCGCTTAGAAACAACCAGGCATCCATTGTCCGCAGTCTTAGCATTATACAACTTGTCTAGACAGGACTCAGGAATCTATACTTGTCATGTGAGAAATGCCTTTGGTAGGGGGAACTCGACTACATCTTCTATACTCAATGTTCTGTGTAAGTAACGCCTTTATAGTTATAACTTTCATACGGATAAAAGTTTATATCGATTCTCCATCTAGTTTATTTGTGAAATAATAAATACAAAAAAGTATAATAAGTACATTTTACGTAACGTATTATCTTCTTAAAATTTAATACGTTAAAGTTCAATAATGTTATGCATTTTACACGAATTAACAGTTGTCATAAATTTTGACAAACCTAAGTTCTCTATTAAATGAACTACAGTATATGCTCGTACTGGCGTCATTTTGTATTTTTTTGGTGATAAGAGATGCCAAATATCGTGAATTCAAATACCGATGTTAAACTGAAACACCACAGATATTAAGTTGGGAAAAAAAGCAACTTTGCTTCCGAGTGTACCCTCGATATTGGCCAATTGAATTTCGAAGATAATTTTGAAGTGAAAACAAGACAGCAAGTGGAAACAGTATAAAAATGGTTTTTTTTATATTTTTTAACCTGGTTACCGTTGCTAATGCTTATAATTTACATAAATGCTTAAATTTTGGATTCATATTTCTTATTATATAAATTCTGTACAATTTATGGTACACTAATTTTAAAAACATAATCTGAGCAATATATCCTATATAAATGCAATGTATTGGAGGTTATGCATCATAGAAAATCGCAATACCAATATTTATAAATATATGTATATTTGCAGTTTTTGTAAAATTAAAAATATAATTTTAAGAACTAGTATAACATCACATCAATAAATCTTATTCTAAACATATTGACTTTTCCTGTACATATTTTTCGCTTTTACTTTATTTCATTTTATTTTTGAAAAATGAAAATAAATTATTACGCTACATTTTGCATTAGCAACATTTGAATTCATTATACAGAAATTAAGACAAATGTTTTTGAGCGAAAATACAGTTAAAGAATTTAAAAATTTGTATTTAAACCTATGTAAAAATTTATAGTGAAATAAATGTAATAATTTATAGTTCAGCAGATGTAATAAATAAAGTTTAACAAATGTACTTTAAACTGCGAAGAATATTGACAAATTATATATTTTAAAAGTTTTAAAATGAGCAGAAGACTTTGAGCTAATGATTATAAGATGTATACAATATTTTCACTTAATAAGTAGATTTACACAAATTCAATCTGTTTGTAAATGAAATGAACGGTATTAAATGAAATTTAATTGAAATATTATGCACAATTTATTCAAACAATTCACATATAATATTCCTTAGATCACAATTTCGCATTTCTTTATAATTTGGCATTCTTTTCTTAATTTTTATATTGATATTAAAATGTAAAAATTAATTATTTAAATACATTAAAGTAAGAGAGAATCAATGTATTTCTGATAGTAAACTTTTATCTATACATTCTTATAAAAGGACTGTTTGCAAAAATAATTTTTAGTCATATAATGAGAATTCTTATTTTGACTTTAGAGGAAGGGTAGATGCGTAATTTATACAAATATTTAAATTTCAAACAGAAAATTCTCAAAATAGAACCTTAAGACACATTTCTAAGTTAAGTTTAATAATATTTTGAGAATTTAATTTGCTTTGTTTAATTTTATTTCGTATCTGAGTCATTGTTTAGCTTTAGGTCTCTAACTCATTTCTAAATTTATTCACATGTATTCCTAATTTAATCAGGCTGCAAATGAAATGGTTATATCATTCGTAATCATAAATTTTATTTTAATTTCATTTATCTCCCTCTCACTTCCGTATCTATCTTGCTCTTGGATATTTAATAATGAATATAGGTTATGGCTTGAAAATACTTATAATTTAACGATGAAAGCATAAGACATATTGCAAAGAATAATGTCAATGTATTTAAATTTTCTGTCAAAGAAATTAAAACGATTTTTAAAAAAAAAATTATTTCAAAGAAATTTCAGATGAGCATGGAAAACAACCCTTGAATTCCATGTAGAAATTAAAAGATATTGAATCGTGGATGGATTTTCGAGTCTCGAACAATGATTTTAATAAAATAAGGAAAATTGTAATTATAATTTGCAATCAAAATTATGAATTATTCGTTAAAAATTAGTTAATGTCTACAATGTTATATATATATTCATAGTAAAATATAATAAAGTTATTTAAAGCTTTCACATATAATTTGAATATTATTTTTAACATATTAGTGCATTAAATACTCTCTTTAAGTTTATAATTTAACGAATAGTTATTTTTAAGTTCAATTTGTATTTGAACTTAAGTAAGTTTATAATAAAATTTTACAAACGCTTAGTTTGTTTTTAATAATTATACAAATAAAATTCCCAAATTATCCCTGAAGCAAAATTTATGTATTTTATTTCGTTATTTCTCAGGTAATTTAGGAATTTATTAAATTAACAATATTAGTATAAATTACTCCAAAATTAGGATATGATATTTTGAAGTCGGACTTAAGAATATTAAAAAATATTATAATGGACTTTTAGATTCATTAATGTAATTCATTCATATATTCTCTAAAATATAACAGAATTAATAAATCAAAAAATAACATCGATTTATGCCAAAATTTCTTAAGGCAGTTAAAATGTACTGAACCGTAACGAAATATTTTTACATAGATAAAATTCCCAATCGGAATTTTAATCCCAAATATTTGAGATATTTTATTTCGCAAATAATCATATTATTTGCTTAATTAGTTATTATTCTTTGAAAGTTTCTTTATGATGCAAATATTGACAGATGTTTATCTAGATTTCTTAAAGATTATATTTCAAAAACAAATTTAAGGTAATAAATTAACGCTAATTAGATAAAAACAGTTATTAAAATTTCCAAAAAAATAGGTGATATTCGATTGCTCAAAGAACAATCTACAGTAAAATAGCACACATAAATGACAAAAATGTAGATATTTCAAACAAATAAAGGAAGGACATTGCTTGAAGAGAATAATGTTAGATAAAACCACTAATGAAAGAATAACTGTAACATAAAACCTAATATTTGTATGTGTATCGAAGTGTCTCTCTATATATAAATGTCTAATTAGGTCCTATAAAAATATGTTATTTTAATATTCATCTCATTTGATTGTATATTAATTTTTGCAGATCCTCAAGTAGTCAAACTGCATATCTCGTCTTCAATTGTATCAGAAGGAGGTGAGAATTCGGCCGTTAGTCTCACATGCGAGGCCATCGATGGCAACCCCCGAAACTTTACCATGGTGCGATGGTACCGCAACAATGAACTGGTAAACGAGACAACGGAACCCGTACTTCACATTAAACATGCAAACAGGCACCATGGGGGCAATTACTCTTGCGAAGGCCGAAACGCAGCGGGTTGGAGCCTCAGGCCCAAGTCCGAAGAGCTCATAGTGCACTGTAAGTTATTCTCTGTCCCCAAGGCTTGACGCGAAGAATATGGAATAGCTTTGTCTAGACCGAATAGCTTAGTGTCGGTGGGAGTAGTGAATTATTTATTTGTATTTATGACTTGAATGATTCTGGATTTGGAAAGATTACTCTAATTAAATCTAACGCTGTAATGTGTAATGTCTGGGATATAAAGGTTTGGTTGACTATATTATGTGTTACATTTATTGCCTATTAACTCTAGTTAACTAATATCAAGATTTATGCTCTAAAATTAAAATATCATTGGTTGTGAAGAATGGAGAAATTAATTGTATGAGAAATAATTTTAAGAACTAGTGGTAACACTAACAATTTGCGATTAGGCGATTTTTTTTAAATATTAAATAGCTCATCAGTTTTAAAAAAATAATAACAATGTTAGTACTTATAGCTTACCGATTAAAAAAATTATTTTTAAGTGATTACTTTTTTTAATTATATAGATTATAAAAATAAGGTAATTTTACAGATTATAATAATATAAATACAAATCTTATATCATTCTTCATGTAAGAAATCTAAACTAACATATATGAGTATAAGCATAAATTAATGTATAAATTCTGGAAAAATTTTAAAGTTTAAATATATTATATATGATGTCTCACTTAAAAACAAAGACTTGCCTAAATATAACAATTAATTTAATATTCAGATGGGCATCCCTGTAGGCACTTAAAGTACAAAAATCTATAGTTGAATTTCTTGCTGCCTTAATTTAGAAAATTCTTTACTCTAGTATATTATCACTATGAGTAAGATATTTATTCTTTTGAATTTTACCATAGTGCTATATTTTACATGCTATATTTTACGGAGAATTATTTTCCTTGATTCTTGGTTTTTTTTCTTTAGTGTTCCTAAGAATTTTTTCCTAGCTCCTTTCCTTTACTTATTTATGCAAATTTATAAAATATTGCTTGCTTATGTTAATCTGTCTATAATTGAAACACGCTTATGTGGCGCAAAGTTTTAAAAAGATTACGATCCATGTATCGCTCAGAAATTACAACTATATAACAACCATAGCTTTAAAATGCCTAAATTAAAAAATTTCTCTTTTTCATACGAATTTATCAGTGCAAAATAATACGACAGTTCTGTTTTTATTAAGTGGGTGAATAAAAAATCACATCTTCCTCGTTATGCATTTCACCCTAAGAATAAAATTAACTGTATTAGAAATCGAAACTCATTTTTCTTCAACAAATTTAAAAATCAAATATCAATTTCTTTTAAGGTTTCCAAGACAGTAAAATGATTTACAGCTTACATTCTTTTTATTTTACTTATAAAAAATAGAGCGCTTTTATGATTCCTTAGATATATTATTTATGAGAATTTAATAAACAAAGCGTTCCAAAATTGAATTTTAAAGTAGTAAATGCAAGTGCTATGCCAAAAAGAAAAGAAAAGAGATATCTTTATTTGCTTTTTTCTTGAAATAAGGTTTTTCAGGATTCTGGTACGCTATTCTCAAAATCTATTTTATCCATATTGTATTATTTTCCACATTATTAAAGGAGGGTATTCCACTTACAGCAAACATGATTTTTTTCTAATAAACACGGACAAACTTTAAGTATTGCACAATGGAAATTTTCAATACAATCATAAAACATAACCTTTCTTAAAATTTTGTTAAACTTATTTATTTTAATACTATAATTATGGTCAGTGTATATAATGTCATGTTAATGAGTACTGTGAAAACTTTTTAAAGTCATGCAGTAGAATTCATGGAGGATGTACCTAAATATAACTACCTGCACTTATAAGTGTAAATGCAACTATTGATTATTAATTGCTTATTCATGACTATTTATGTTTATAAATGCGATTTTCTTTCCATAACTATATACTTAAGTAAACAGATATCTCAATGCTGTAATCTGACTTCCCTTGCTTTTGATTTTTTTTTAAAAAAAAAATGAGGATTGCTTAAAATTGTCATAAAATATGCTTATATTCCCTTGCCTAAGACATTAACAAGAATGTGGACTTTTTCAGTCACTCCCGGACCATCCAGCATACTTCAGCAACAAGATCTCGCAGTGAAAGGACGCGCCGTAACTCTCGAATGCCGAGTGCTAGACCTAGGTCATCCCCAATCCACTATGTTTGAGTGGCACAAAGGCAGCACAATGCTCAACGAGACAGGACCTCTGCTACACCTGAAACCTGTAACCGTATCGACTCAAGGAAATTACTCCTGCGCAGCGGTGAATGACATAGGTCCAGGTCCGCCCTCCTATTTCGCTCTATCTGCCGTAGGTTTGTGTTCCGAACCATTTCAATTTACGATTTCTATGTGTTTGTAATGTCCATAGTAGTTAGAGCCTCATCCCTCTGTGTCCTTCCCCCTCTGCGTGTATATCAGCGTGTTAGCAATCAACCGAATCAACATGTCGTCACCCGCATCACTAATAGGACCGTGACACACGGGTATATATCTCTATCATGTTCTGTGAATTGATGGGGGCCACGTTATTGTGAAAGGTATGTTGATAGAGAACTATGAATTGTGGGTCATGCTATCAGCTGCATTTGCAATGCCACCAGAAAATGGAGTGGGATTGATGTATTAAATACTAAACGATCGGGAGAGTGTGAAATTAATGCGGTTATAATAATATGTTTCAGCTGCAAATGTAGCGGAAATTGTTCGTTGGAGCTTATGGGATAGTTAAGCATAGTATTTTGTTAATATGATCGATTAATTCGTGATTAAGTGCTTGCAAATTTAATAGTGAAATGTATTTTTGAATTGTATAAATGAAATAAAATTTTCAAATTCCTTTTTTATGTTTGAAATAATACCATTTCAAGAAAAAAACGATGTAATTTTGTTTTATTTAGATTTGAGCCAATCATAACTAAATAATGCTCCCAAACATAAATAAATAAAATTAATGATTTTAATTGAAAATTTTATTTTTATAAAATTTTTTTAATTACTTTATAAAATTCAGTACTTATGATCAATTTTACTTTTTAAGAAATCGTAAAAATGGGAAAGTTATAAATAAAAACGATAAAAATTCACTGTATTGAGTAACAAATTGAGTAAAGTAAAGCCGTTTAAAATGAATTAAAATATTTCTTTAGATTGGATCTTATAATTATAAAAATTTTATCAACCATTTATTGTCAAGAAACATTGATTCCACCTTATAAAAATTTTCAAAAAGTTTACAAAGCGTATAAAATAAGTTTCCTAATGTAACAACTCTTAAAATTCTTTATCAACAGGGAAGAATTTTGGTGCAAATTTGGCACGCCTCCAAGCTAAATAAAAACTTTACTATTATAACATTTAGCTTCCTTTGTCAAATATTCAGCATTTTCTTGTTAAATAGCATATGATGATTTTGAGATAATAATACTATGTTGAAATTTAAAAATATTTAATATGACCAAGAATCTGAAACCTTCGCTAAATGAGATGTCTTTTTAAAGGGAAAAATCTCTTTATGTTATATGATAAAAATAAATAAATTGTGCTTTATTATTTTTAAAGGTAATAAAAAGAATGCTTTATGCCCATTAAAGCTACTTTCTTTTTTATTTCTTTATTTTGCAAAAAACATTAACACAGAAGTAAAAATATCAGTATTTGAGGTATAAAGCCTTTGCACTACCTTATCTACAATTTTATTTCTTCCAACTGAAATTTAAATTGTATACAATGGCTTTTTTTTCTGTGCGTTAATTATTTAAAAGTACAGATTTATGTCACATGATTATTTTCCAAAATTTAAGTTAAATTGGTTGTCAATTTTAAAATTTTCAATAATATTTTAAGTAGTGTAACAAGTTTCAAAACTGTTTTTCCTAATCTTATGAAAGAAAAGCAGCAACATAAATCGGAAGGTAATTTTTATCTTATTAAAATTAAAAATTACCTTCATAAGTGAATAATGTCTTTTGTAGTATTTAAAGTGGAATAGGAGAGAAATGGAGAGAGTAAAAGAGAGATAATAATAAAGCAAAATAAAGAGGGAGATTATTCTCTAATTAAATATCCCATCATAATATTATATTAATTTAAAGTAGCTGATTAGATTATAAATAATAATAATGCCATTTTTGAACTATACGAAACTTGTTGAAATATTAATTAATAATCAATTCTAAATGATAAATAATTCTCTTTGAACGGAGGGTATTTCCACCAGTTTTATTAAAAATTAATTGTGAAAGTTTTTCAGACAAAAATATTCCATCTATTAAAGTTTTGATTGATTAAAGTTCATGAAATGATTGATATTAAGCTCCAGGAGATTTCTTAACTTGAATTCTATTCAGCTCTTTTCCACGAATATTTACATTTAATGAAAATATTAAATAAATAAATAAAATCAAATAGTATATGTAGCTCTTCAGTATAGTATCAGAATTGTTTGCACTTAAATATACCGTGAAGCAATCTAAATTAATAAGAAATATCTTTATGTTTTAATGCAAAAATTGAAGCAACAGAAATACTTTTAAATTTTTGAGTAGTTTTATTTTATTTTGAATAATTTCTTGAATTCCATTTTACTTATTAATTCATCCAGTAATAAATACATCATCCGTTTTAAAAATGCTCTTATACTTTGATTGAGTTTTACTTCAATCCACGCAATAAGAACTTACAAGACCATCGCAGACTATTTGACGAAGATGGAATTTAATCCAGATGACCAGATATTTATGTGCTGCTCACCTCTCGTCACAGAAGGGAACTTTTAAGATGGACATGGCAACATGTCCAATGAATGGCTGATCAATGGAAGCCTGTTCTTTTCTCGGATGAGTCCAAACTTACCCACTAAAACGATAGTAGGCGTTTTTTTGGTTTGGAGAGAACAAGGAACATGTTGTTATCCATCAAAAAACCATGAAAAATATTTATACGGAGGTGACAATGTCTGTTTTTGAGGTGATATCTTTTTGAATAAATGCACAATTCTCCAAATCTTCCCACGTAGAACCATGAATACTCACGTCTACATAGAAGATATCTTTGATGTTGATGTGGGTCCTTAACCTGTGAAATAGGAGATGATTTTTAGGTACAGAACTATAGCTCTAGACCACTTAGAGCATTGTGTAAATTATCTTCAGCATCAAACTATATAGCTCATGGAATGGCCTACTTGATCACTCGACTTGAATCCTATCGAACATGTTTGAAGTGTTTCAAGAAGATATATTGTTGCGCTGAATCCTTCTCCTTAGTTTCCAGGTTTAAAACTGATTTATAAGAACAATGACTATCACTTTCTAGAGAATCCATTGACATACGATTAACAGTACCATACATCGATGTGTATGCTGTAACTCTACTACGGGTTATCATTCTCCAATTAGAAAGAAATCTTCCTATACCAAACTGACACATTCAGTTTGTTAATTTTTTATATGTGCTAATATCTAAAATACTATAATATTGTCTGGTATTTTATTTTAATATTATTTTATATTTTATTATGTTGTATATTGTGGCCCAGCTCCGTTACATTCCATCGGAATCCTAATTATAATAATTTGCATTAACAAATTGAAATTTTTTAAATGAATTTTAGTATATTATTTAAAATTATTTGAAAGTATGAATACAATAATCGGAGAAAAAAAATGTTAATCAATACATATATAGACTCGGACACAACTAGAATGACATGTTCATTCTAAATATTTTCGAAAAGAATAAGAAATCAACTAACAGAAACAGACATTTATCTAAATTTCTTAGATTGTCATTATTTTTAAAGCATAAATGATTATTATTTTAATTCAAATTGAAAGAATTTCTCAAATTGAATGCTGTATTAAAGTTTGAAGGTATTTCGTAATTATTTGCGTTCAGCAATAATTAGTATACGTATAATCAAAGTAAGAGCCTTAAAATTAAGTACATTAAATATTTAGATTTATCAATTCTTCTCTAAGCTCATCTTACATTCATTCGTCTTCATAAAAATCAGTTGGCATAAAGCAGATTAACTGATGGAGCGCGCTGATTTACATATGCTTCTCCAATCTGCCAGTGGACTTCCACTGGATTCAAAAGATGTCTTCGCCGAAATTAAAAGCACTCTACACCGCAATTAAACATTTTGGGATATTTATTGAGATCATAAGCTATCCCTGAATATGAATGGGAGGGATATTAAAGCAAATTACGCACCCAGTTGTAACACGTGACGCCTTAATCGTAGAAGATTAATCTTTGAGGATTAAAAGCTTACGTTTTCCGCCCAGTGGATTCGATAGGTTGTCAGAAATCGTATCAGAGATAAAGTCGTTTTACATCATCATTTGCTTTCCTTACCTTCTCAATCCGCCGTAAATACGAGACACCATCTTTCCCTGAGCATTGGCTTATGATAAGTGCATTAATTTTCATTCAGAAATGGAAACTTAATAACTATGGTCTTAGATTTATTTGAGGAATGCGTAAATTTGGGTGGGTATTAAAAAATGGTGGAATGAAAAGATCGTTAGTAAATGAGTACGGTATATAGATACGCGTATTGCAGATATCCCATCACTGCTTAATTTGATATTAAATGGATTTAAAAATGCATTTATTTTGTCAGAATATTTCGATGAAGAAGTCTTTTATGTAAATCTTATTTATGCGTGACTTTTAAAGGTGCTTGTAATTGCAAATCGTTGAGAGAACATCAAAATTAACATTAAAAATATGCGACGAGTAGTTATTTCTTAAAAAGTATAAATTACTTACAAGAATACAAGAATATTGGATGGTTCTCAGTCGCTAAAATTATTCTGATTTTAGTAATCAAGACCTTAACTTTAATTATATATATATATATATATATATATATATATATATATATATTTATCAAATAAAGAGATTGATTTATACCCTTAAATTAGGATTCAAAATACTAATATGTGAAACAATATAAACTTTTGCCCTATATTTTGATGAGCTTAAAGACCGAAAATGGGGTGATTATTAGTGTGATATTGCTTTAGAATATATTTAATTTTTTTTATTTCAGATTTTATATAATTTACCCTTTATTTCAGATATTTAACTCCTTTTAAATCTTAATTTACATAAGATACCTGTGTGATATATGTTATCTTGAGAAATGTAAGTTTTGTACATTTTGCAATGGAAAAATCTACCCTGTACTTAATTTTGTTAAATAGAAATCTGAAGAGTACTTAGAAGATCCAGAACAGCTAATCTAATTTAACAGCCTTTAGAAATATTTTTCTACTGTAATAATTTTTTCTGAAACTATAATGCTATTAAACATCATACGAGAAAGATCGGCAAAGTGTGTAGACTTAATATATTCTCATTTACGATTTATCTTCAAAATATGCAGTTTTGGAGAAATACGTTGCTGTTTATGATATTATTAATACATTTACAGAATGAAAAATTGAGGGATTTCTTTTTAAATGCATTCATATTATACATTTTCATAGCTAAAATTTATCTTTCAACTACTGTAATAGGTACAATATTCTCCTAATAGAAGACTAAGAAATTTATGGTTTCTTTTAGTAAGAAATAATATGAATGATAAATGTTATAGTATACGGAACTAAAGGCATAAAGTAATTGAATATATGAATAAAAGAAAATACGGTAAAATATAATGTGTTCAGAAGAATTATTTTAAACATATAGTATAAGGAGAACAGGCTTATTATTAAATCTCATGCTACGAAACTAACGTAAGAGTTCTGCATTTTCAAAAATAAAGTATTTTATATAGTCTATAATTATAGTAATAGTTTTTCATATGTATTAAATGTGAAAAAAGTTAAGAAATATTCCTTTATCATAGAACTAGTTTAGGTATAAAACTAAAAATATTAAATATTGAAAAATACATTGCACGGTAAAAATTCTCTTCTCTACTCTTAAAGATCTTCATTTATTTTAATTTATTATTATGTCAGAAACGAAAATGTAAAAATATCTATCGTAAATGATAAAAAAAGAAACAAACAATAAAATGTGTAAAAAATTATTAATGCATTATTATTTTGCAATTCAGCAGAAAATAATTATGATCAAAATAAGAAATTCTAGAATGAAACAAAACTAGGAAAAAAAATTAAAAGGACAATTAAATATAACTCTCTATGGCATTATGAAATCTCTTAAAACTCCACAAACATGTTTTTGACTAATCCTAATTACATATTTTTTAATAATTTATTTTACGTAAATAGTACAATAACTATGAATATAGTACAGTAAATTTGTTTAAATAGTGTAACTTTATATATATATATATATATATATATGTGTGTGTGTGTGTGTGTGTGCTTAGTTAACTCATATATATATATATATATATATATATATGAAGTGCTTAGTTAACTCAGAGTGCTTAAAATTATTAATATTTAATCATTATTTCATGAATAATTTCTGCTTGATAAGATAAATTTTAAATCAGTATATAAATAGAATTTTGTCTTATTCCTAGGATTTTATTATCTGAACGAATTTTTGTTAACATCGCACTAAGATTCAACACTAGAACTTTTGGAGAAGTGATACGTTTTTATAATAAATGTTTTTTATAATAAATGAATTGCACAATAAAAATAAATGAATTGCACAATAAAAGTAAATGAATTGCACAATAAAAGTAAATGAATTGAATGAATACGCAAGTTTGAACTCAGCTAGCACCCCACTCTCTAAATTTCCACACCACTCTAATATGAGAATATTGAGTCTCTGTAGATACAACGTACATTAATCTCACAACGTAACCTTGTATTTAAGAATCAGCATTTTTTATCCTGCATAAAATATTTTTAGTGATAAGAACGGCCTGTATAAACTGAGATTCAAATTCGGTTGAAATAAAGAAAATTAAGAGCATAGGTCTTAGTGGAATTAATACAAACACCTATACGATGGCAATTATTACATTTGCTCATGGTTTCAAAACATAATTAAGTGACAAGCATATTGCTTTACGGTACATGAGCTTCATTGTTTTAATTACCATACCGAAATGCATAGGAATTTTGAAGTTTAGTTACTTTTAATATAGAACTACTCTAATTATTCTTCATGATAATCTTCTATTAAAAATAAGGCTTCAATATGTTTTTTTTCAATTTAATTATCAATAGTGATGAATTTATCTATTATGCACATTATTTTATCACTGCCTTCTAAATTTCCTAAATATAACTTTTAAATACATAAACGAGATAATGTCACAGCCGATAAAAAAGATATTTTTTAGATTTACAAGGGCAGTCCAAAAAGCACTTGTATTTGAAGACATATTGCATTATGAAAATAAATTGATATTACCATTGGCTGTTGGCATCTATTCAATGGAGCCAGAACAAATTTGACATTGATTCATCAGTTAGTTAAGCTTTATATGTCATTTGCGGCCAAAACAAATTTTGACTGCTGCTGTGTCGAGCTGTCGACGTTATTTTGCTTCGAGTTGTCACCGTAGGTGTGACTTTAATTATTATGTGCCGGAAATAAAAAAAAATCGAAATGCTGTGTTGTTTTTCCAAAAAAAAAAAAAAAAAAAAAAAAAGGTGATAGTGGCCTTGTCGGTCGCAAAAATTATGACGAAGAATTTCATAGCTGAGAAAGGCATCATGATCACGAATACGAGTAACTGATACTTAGACATTTGTCTGTGAATAATAATGCACACTAAACACAAAACATTTTCGATGCTAAGATCACCAACTCTTGGAATTTCAGAGGAATTATTGAACGACATTCGTACATGTCATAAGTAAAATAAATTATATGAATGCGGTGAGGGGATTGAATTAATTACGATTTTGACGGGTGCTTTCAATTCATGTAATTCAATTCATGAGTTTTATGTGCTTGAGTTTTCAATTTGACGTCCAAGGGTGATTCTAAATGCTAAGTTGCAGATGAAATATTTCGTTAATCACTGATGTACACGCATTTCTCCCCTTGTACTAATTTATTCTTTGTCATCTTGTCATTTTCTTTTAACACCAAAAAATCAATCGATTAGTATTTTGTAATCATTATCGAAGGAGTAATCAGGAATATTTGTAAATAATAATTAATAGGTCAAAAATATGGCATGTGTACAACTTTACTTCTTTTTAAAAAAAATATTATCAAGATATTAGAATTAATACAAATTCTTACTAACGCAACAAAGTACATGTTATTGACATTGCGTTACATCTTGCCCAATAGAGATTATATTTATGTGTCATTATTCAGAAATAGTTAAATCTTGAGAGATTCATCCTCATATTTATTTTTTTGTAGAATTTACATAGATCCTTAAAGACTATTTAAAATGGTGAAAAATTCAAAGAACATCGGTTTATACTTAGAATTAAAATAATAGTATTCTAATCATGTTACATTTTATGTCTTAACTATAGTAATAAAAGTTAACTGTATTCAGCCACTTTAGGTGATATTTATCCGAAAGCCCAACTAATCCCAAAATATTCAGGTGTTTATTTCCTCCATAAATTAGAACGTATCTATTTTTAGCAATCTTCTATCATGAAACCAACTTATCAACTAATTGTATTCCATCTTTCTCTTTCTCTCTCCCCATTGTGAAATCAGCACCACCCTCCTTCGTGAAGAAGCTTCCAGAGAGGGGTGGGGTGCTCCGGAATACCACCAACGTCCAGTTGTCCTGCCATGTGGAGTGCCATCCCCTCTGCGAACTCGAGTGGCTGCGTAACAACGAGAGTCTTAGAGATTCGATCGTGTTCGAGAGCAAGCTTGCCCACCACAGGCCCGATCCTCGACGTAACCTCTTCAGTTCCATCAGCTCAGTGCTCACCTGGAACATGAGCTTGCTGCCAGTCAACAGCTTCGATTACGCCACCTTCACTTGCAGAAGCTCAGGGAATGAAATTGGAGCCGGGGTGTCCAGTACCATGGCTTTCAGGGTGGAATGTAAGTAACAAAGATTTTTTTTAAGAATCTGAATTAGTTTTCTAGATTAGACAGAAGAAAAAAAAAGTAAAAATGAGGAAGAATTCTTTGTTTAGAGGATGAGTAAAAATATTGAATTTATTCTTATAAGACTCATGAAGTAGAGAAAAAAAAGAAACTAAAGATTTTTATTATAATGATAAAGAACAGTCTGCAATAATATATCATTTCACTTCATAATAATCCATAATAAGTTAAGAAATGAATTGTATGATATTTATAAACGCAGATATAACAGATTTTACTATGATTGAAAAATAACATAATTTTTTTTTAATTTTGACTTTAAAAAGTTGTTGAATTCGATGTAATATAGTACTTTTAATCAACTGACTCATTATTACTGACGTATCCTATGGATTATCAAGGGGGTTACGAAATTAGTTGCACTTAACTGATTGATTGATTGAATTTTATTAACCTCAAACTTAACAACCAAAAAAAAAAAAAATTCAAGCGCTCAATGATTCTTAATTTCTTAGTGTTTAAATTATCTGGCCGGAATTCCATGTTTGACAGCCAATGCGAACCAATCAACTTGGAAAAATTCTTTCAAATAATTCCATTATGAATTTCATGTCAACCAAAAAATAATGCATAAAAACCATCTGCAGATTACTATACCCCCTCCCCACCATCTCCATTAGCCAGTAGCAGTCAAGTCCCCAGAAAATAGCGTTTCTTGCTTTCGGAAGTCATTTCACAGCCAACAAAACTCCATCTCCTGTAATACTTCATCAAAGACTTTAAGATATGGGCTTGAAGAGTGTTTTTCGTTCTAAGTGTACGAGGAATCACATTTTTCAAGGTCTATTGATAACGACAACACGAGGCCTATTGATAACGGAACTCGTAATTTTGAGCCTTAGTCAAGTGACGAGAAACGACACCTGAGCACCACATCTAAATACTTATACACCATGCTAATGGGAGGATTTAGAGTTTCGACAGATTTAACATGCATCAACCCGGTCACAGTGGGCATCACGGCTCGAACCCGCAACTCGGCGAAACAATGCAGACCTTAAATTCGGGATCATTACCACTAGGCTCTTGCGACCACATGCCGTTGGTTAAATAAGTACTTAAATGAAAATATAGATTTAAGTATAAATCACAACATAATTATGTATGATCATTACGTAATTAGGGTAATTTAAACTACAAAGAAAATACATCTCCAAAATGCATTCCACACTTAAAGGTTACTCTTACTTTGCTTGTTTATATTTTTTTTCGATATGGTATATTATATAAATTTATAAAAACAATAATAATTTAAGCTGTCTATTTAGATATATAATGAATTAAATAAGACTTTTAAGCTTGTAAAAACTCTACGAATGGAAAAAGAAATACAATTTTTAAGAAATGCATAAATACTTTTTTAAGGTAAAGAAAATATTTTACTCAAGTATAAAAGAAGACAGAAGCGGCTTTTTCCTTATTAAATTTTTTAGAATGTTAGATTTTCCATTTGTAAATTTTTTTCCTATGTTTTATCTCTCTTAATCACCCTCTTATGGTTTCTCTACTGCTTTTATTTTTAATATTAGTGTACAATTTTTCAAAATCATTTATTATTCTCAGTTTAACATTTTTTTCTCATTTACAATTTTATGTGTTTTTTTTCTTAAAAATGTTTGATAAACATTTATACTTATGTTCATTACATAATAAACCATTTCAAAAATTTGAAAATATGTTGAATAAAACTCAATGCTATAGAATTCCAGAGTTCTAAGTGATTTTAGCTAAATACGAACTGAAAATAATAGTCGGATTTCTAGCTATAATTCACATACAAGAATGTTGATATCTAAAGGGATTATTCTTTTCCCTTTAAAATATAAATAAAATCCAGAGCTTATGGACTGAACGTATGTCACATAAAGTCTGTAAAATATATTTAAAAACTTCCTGAGCATTCGAATGTGATGCTGATAACGGAAGTTGGTTCCATGAATTGGTCTATAACTTTACGTGAAGAAACTTTCATGGAATTTCTAAGCTGGGCCTGGTGGTTTTAATCCATAGAGCAGAAAGATCTTCTCATGTTCGATAATCCAAGCGTATTGAATTCTATATAGATTTCTTTGAATAACCTTAAGTCTGTGAGGGAAAAGTTCGCTTTGAAGAATATTTTTCCCTTCAGGAATCTTAAGAGTACGTGGGCTTGAAAAATCTAGGGATATTTTCGTCTTTTTTCATTCGTGTATAAATCATGAAAAGTAGAAAGATCTGTCCACTGCAGTACCTGGACTTTAAAAAGAAAGAAGAAAGAAGGCTTTCTATAGTATAGCCAAAAGGGTTTTATAAAGTTTCGTGAAATATGAAGGTGAACTTTGTGTTGATGTTTGAAGTCCTTTCGTATGTGTGGCCATCTCGTTAATCTTCAAAGGGGCTATAGCTCAATATTTAGACATGAAGTTATGGCATCGAGTTTATCCGATGTTATAAAAGCTTTATATGTAGACAATATTATGTCAATATTTTTCAAAATCTTATTATGTGTTCATATATTTCAATATTAATACCATTATTTAATACCTTCAAATAAAAGAATAAATATATGTAGTAGCGGCTATTTCAACACATTTAAAAAAAAACGTTAAGTGCATTTTCTTTAAAGTTATAAAAATAAGAAAAATGAATATAAAGGAAATAACAAAAGGAAAGGAAATGGTGAAGCAGTTGTTTAAATAAAAATTTGTTTTATTGGGTGAAAAAATCAAAAATAAATTACAGATACATATATCTTGCAAACAATTAAATGCATAATTAATTAATAATAAATAAATCTAATTATATATATTTCAAAAGGAAACTCTTATAATTTATAGATTATTAAGTCATAAATTACTAAAGAATGACAAAAACCAAAAACTCAAACTGAAGTGTAGCAAAGTTTTCAACAAAAATCATAAATTATACACTAATTTTTCTCTTTATAAGTATCAAAAACACGTTAATGAAGTAACAAAATGTAATCTTATTAGATTTTTACTCTGTATTCAGTGTTACTGATTTCTTTCAGTTTTCTGTGATGACTTATTAGCATTAATGTGCAGTTAATTAATAAAATTTTTACAGAGATTGTCATTATTTATTGTCAATTTGTCATTCAGGCATCAAAGAAACATTTTTCAGAGACGCCACCTGGCATATTAAAATTAACTTTCTTTCTTCGGAAAATATACCGTCTTTTCGTTTACTCCTTGGAAAGGCTCGTTTTTTGGGAATCTGAAGAAAGTAAATAAGGTTCTACAGCCGAAGATTGATGAAGCTTCAAATTTACGGAAACGGTTTTCCTTTTTAAATCGAAAACGTCTCAATTGTTCAGCTGGTGCTTGATACATTTATTTAAATACGTATATTTCGTAAATACAGAAACAACTTAAGTAGAACTGTTTTTCTTTTGACATCTAGTTAATCAAGTGAGGCGTACAGGTTAAGTTTATTGTTTTGGGATTTATCAAGCTAATAGAATTTTTTTATTACAAATATCGACTGCCGATTTTGAGTCACCTTTGTTTTAAATAGACGTATTAAATTCTGAAGGATTCATTATAATATTTTCATCCAACTTTCTTCATACATATATTACAAATATATATTATTACCAAAATGAGTTCTCAAAAACGTCTAAATACATTATAGTATTTGCTTATTACACTTGTACAAACCCTAGAAAATTAATTCGGGATTATGTTTAATTTTGAAGAAGTTACTATTTCGATTAAATGTATGGATTAGAGTTCTGATGAGTTCATGGCGAGGATTACCAAAAGTTTTATTATTGCAGCTTTTATTGGTAGACACGCCTTTAAAAATGAATTGTTGAAAAGTTTTGAATTAAAATGTTTGATAAAAAATGTTTAACATTTTATCGATAGTTAGCTTAGATATTTTTCTAGAATTTGTTTAAATCTCGGAAGACGTAACTAATAATAATTATTTTACTAATTGCAGATTAATTTCACCTCCAATAAGTTAAAATCCACCTTAAGAAATACTTTTTCCTTATTTTTAATCATATTTAGTTTTAGAAATGTTTATGACTCAATATTTTATACTCCAAAGATATTAAACTTGATGTTTGTTATTGATTGTTATTATTTTTTTGCTGATATTCTGTAATTTTATTTCTCATAATCTGACTAATAAATCTGCCAGGAAAAGCTTATAGATTAAAAATAGAAAAAAATGTGTTAGTGAATTGGAGAATTTTTCCTTTTGAAACTTGTATCCTCCTACGTGATTTCAAATTTTTTTTTTTTTAACTAAATAAAAAATATATAATTTCCTTATAAATCACATTATACAAATTTCAAAAGGAGAAATTCTTTAATTTTTTTTATCACATTTAGAAGAAAATAGAATGAACTTCTAAATATATGTGTATATCAGGCACAAAAAATATTTAAATTTCTTTGAAAAATTATATTTTTGCCACTCAGATTTTCCATTACTACTTCAATTATTCTTTGTGATTGAAAATAAAAAAAAATAGTTCCGCCTAAATTTTTTATCAATTTCAAATATATTGTAATGTTTATTTAAATATCGAGTTTTATTTATTTAAATAATTAACAGTTTGAAGAAAAGCTTGTGATTCATCAGGAAAAGTAATAAGAAATATCTTTTAATTTCATTTTAACTGAATCATTTGGAAGCATTTCATTTAAAACCTCATGGATGTTTTTTTTAATTATGTAAAAAGCAGTCTAATTTTAAGAATTTTTGCCTTTCAAGTAAAAATTGAATCATGAGAATATTTTGAACGAAATATTTTCTTCTGAAAACTATTGACGCTATTTAAATAAAAGGCCAATTTAATGCACTATTCTACTCTCAGAAGACATTAGGTGACCGATAAAATTACTCTGTTTTATTGATATTGTTGCTAATAATAGCTTATGTCAAATTATTTTGATAGATTTGGAAACATTTTCTTCGTTTGCTTATATTCTATGGCTCCTATGAAGTGCACATCCTGTATGTAGTTATTTCCTTTCTTAATTTAACTTTCTAGCAGAGGTTCTGTTCTTTTCTCTTGGTTTCTTAGGACTTATGTTTGTAATGGAGTTTTGTGTTGCATAACTGTGTTACATTAAATAGAATAATTACGTATCTAGCTAATTATTTCATCTCCATCATGTCACAGAAAAATAAACCAAATCCCATTTTTCTTGGAAATAGCAAAGATTTTCCACATTTTTTTCGTTTAGTTTTACTACTAACCGGTTTCGATATGCTAATTGCAAGGTTTTAAAATAAATGGATATTTTTTAACACAAAATAATACGAAAATATTGATAAAAATGATTATTTGCTTTAACAGTATCTTACCAGACACAGAATAACTAAACAAATGAATAATTATGTCGAAAATAAAATTATTTTTCTTATTCTGTAAAATCAGAACATTTTATCCTGTCTCTCACCTATTACCGAAGAACCGGATTGAAACTTAGATCACATATCCGGACTGAATATTGTTCCGAATGTCATGAAAGTCTGTGATGTTTTAATTCATACTTCCGTTATTGATGCAGCTCTCTTAAGAAAATTCCAAAAATGCGCCATTTTTCATTTAAACACGTAAATTTCAATATCCATTTAGAAATTACAGTTTAGGTGAGAAAACATAGAACATATTTTACACCAAAAAAAAAAAAGGGATTGGTTCAGATAGAACTAAGAAACATTAAAATATACAATACTCTCTAAAAGATAGTAAAGTCAGAATATAAAATTATGTGTTCCAGCGTTTTATTATCGGAAAAAAATGTTCCAAATTCGAGTCCTATTCCTTAACATTACGTGAGAAAAAGAAAAAAAAAAGACAGCCTCAATGTTAGGTACTCTAAGCGAAACAATAGAAGACTGTTTCACATGGAAGATATTATTTTAGTATCAGCTGCTAAAATATTCAATATTATTGGAGAGGGAAACGGAGCGTCTATTCAAAGTGACAAGTCATAGCTCACTGGTGAATGTTGTGGATCGCTATAAATAATCCTGTATGAGAATTTTTTAAAACGCAAGCTACAGATTTCTTAGTAAAATTCTTGATATATATTGTTATGTCGACTAGGCTGCAAATATATCCGTCATGCGTCTTATACGACACATAAGCTGCAAGTTTGACAGGTTTACTATAAGTAGCTTTAAATCTAAAATTCGCAGCAAATATAAGAGGATGTGCTTCAAACAAACTGCAAATATTTTTTTTTTCATAATAAGATTTTTATATATGTCTCCTATGTAGGGAGATCTAAAATTAATCCGCATTCCTAAATTAATTCTATAATTTTTGTTTTATGTTATTATGTTGGCTGAGCCACAAAGATATCAGTCAGGGTTCTTATACGGCTTGCGAGTTCGACATGCGTTTTGTAAATAGCTTCAAATTGCAAAATCTCAGATATAAGAGACTGTGTTTAAAAAAAAAAAAAAAACTTAATTTAATTTTTTTAATATAAGTTTTTCGCATATGTCTTATATGTAGGGAGATCTAAAACTATTCAATTCTAAAATTAATTCCAAAATTCTCGTTATACGTTGTTATGTTGGCTGGGCTTCAAAGATATCCTTCATGGGCATCATACGGTCGGCGAATTTGCATACTTGTGGTACATAGCTTCACATTTAAAAATCTGAGATGTAAGAGATTGTATTTAATTTTTTTCAGTATAAGATTTTCATATGTGTGTCATATGTTGGGGAATTTAAAATTAATTCATGATTTGTATATGTTATACTTCCATCAGATCCCCCCGAGAACATCCAGATATCCGCCGTCCGACTGGAAGTGATGGAGGGTGAGATTCTGGACGACCTGGTGTGCAGTGCTTCGGCCCATCCATTAGCGAATTATGAATGGAGGATCGATGGCAATTTGGTGGCCAGAGGACCTGTCCTCTCCTTCAATTCGTCCCTATCTCGAGCCATGGGAGGAAACTACACGTGCGTTGTCATGAATCGACACGGAATAGCACGAGCCACTGTTTCCATCACTGTATTACGTAAGTATCTCAAAGCGTTCTCTCAAATTTGTGACTTTCTAAATTGATTGCTTCTTAAATGGAAGTCAAAGTAATAGAAATTCAAACAATTCGATAAAGAGAAGATAAGTAAAAATTTAATCTTTTTATTTGATTCAATTCTGAATACTTAGTAAATAGCCTTATTCTATCTGTAAACTAACCCTCAACGTGGTTAAAATCTAGTTTAAAATCAATAACTAAGTTCTAGTTTACAAATTCATTTGGGATCAAGCAAGTAATATCACTACAGTTGAGGATTTCGAGCGGGAAACTTATTTCTTGCCCTACGGATTCCAAAATTAATCCTTTAATTCTAATCAATCTCTTATCAATAATCATATGTAAAATCTCACTTTTTATCATGCGTCATTCACATTAAATTTTTTGTCGCCTTTATAGGAATTTTCTTAGATCAATTCATTACACTTCTAACGTTTATATTAATTCTGTTGTAATGTTTGGTTGGAAAAGAGCAGGAAACTTAAGTATAAAATCTTAATGTAAACCCAGATGTTAGTTGAGGGAAGGTTTGAGAATAGTCTGCGGTACAATTTCCAAATAAGACAAGTAAATTAACATTGCAATCAACTTACCATGATGAGGAAAGATGTAAAATAAGTCAAATTATTGTATATGGGCTAAGCAGGAAATTTAATGGGAATGAGAGAATACCGGTAGTTAAAAATTTCTATTTTTATATGAACAATATGAATAAATGTTTTATTTAGTTTAATTAAATTAGAAGAAATTTTTCTGATAAAAATATTCACCATTTAAAGTATTACATTACATAATTATTTATTTAAAAAACAATAATATATATGTATTCACATTTTAAGCTTTAAACAAATAACATATGTAGTTATAATATTTTTTTTTACAAATACATTATAGAATAGTATTTGTAATATTATTCCTGGAGCAATGTGAAGATACATTTTCCTTAAAACAATAATATTTAAATTCGAGATGCCTCATTTCAAAAATTGCTTTGTCAAATGTAAGTATTACATCTTAATAGATATATGGTTTTAGAAATATATGTTTTAAAAATCATCACCATAAAAATACTTTCCCATGAAATACTCAATTTCTTATCTTCGAGTTCTTTTAGTAAAATTTATCTAGGATAATATTCAGGGGTATAAAAATATAATATTTGTGCTGTAGATAGTAGCTAAAAATATGAACGGGTAAAAATAAAAATTAAGTTGAACGAAAGACTCTTTCATTCTATTTCATATCCGCACGATAGGAATACACAAACATACACATATATATATATATATACAGGTTTTATCGTTATTGATTTTTCAAAGTAAGTTTAAAAAATTAAATTAATTTAAAAAAAAACAAATATAGAATATGCGAATATGCATTAAAATGAATGGCTTAAAGTGAAAAAACGATTATATATGTATTTTTATGATCTATAACTGTATAATGATACATTAAGAAGTGTATATGTGTATAAACAACAATACATAATATCTGAAGTATTGTAAATTGATTATTTATAAAATTAATTACAATATAAAATAATAATAATCTTTTTTTAAATATCTCACTGTGATTCTATTATATTTATTACAAATATTTATAGCAGTTTTGATTTGTACAGATACATTATAAATGCTTCAAATCTTTGCTTGCCCTTATATTTGCTTGCACTTATGACTGAAATAAGACACAAGTATTTGAATGTGCAGTTGGATAAAAAAAATTCACAAATATTTATCAGATTTATTATTCGCATTCATACCATCACAGCAACTTATTCGCATCTAATAAAAAAAAAACCATTAAACAAAAAAATGAAATTCTGAACTGTGACTGTACATCATGTTAACTATATCTCATAAGTAACATGGGTTGTAAATACTACATATCTGTTTGGTCTAGCCTGAAATCAAGTTAAATCTTTAAAAACATATTTATTTAACTAAATACACCTAGTTCATGGATACATACCTATTTGTGATGCCAAAATCACTTGATAACATACAGAAGGCATCGATTATATGAAAAATCAATAAACTTGAGACTGATAACGTAAGAAGTCATAGTAACAGGTCAATTGAAAAGTCCCCGGCCTACCATAGTAAAACACATTTTTTTGGCAAAATTAATTTTTTTTATTCAACATAATTCCCTTCAAGGGTGATACACTGATTATAGCGACCCTCCAACTTTTCGATACCATTTTTGTAGTACGATTTGTCCTTTGCTTCAAAATTGGCCACAATTTCGGCGATCACCTCATCATTCGACGAAAATTTCTTGCCAGCAAGCATTCTTTTGAGATCTGAGAACAGGAAATAGTCACTGGGGGGCAGTTCTGGAGAATACGGTAGATGAGGAAGCAATTCGAAGCCCAATTCATGTCCATCGTTTTCACTGACTTGTGACAATGTGCATTGTCTTGGTGAAGCAGCACTTTCTTTTTCTTCAAATGCGGCCGTTTTTCAGTGATTTCGTTCTTCAAACGGTTCAATAACGCTATGTAATAGTCGCTGTTGAAGGTTCTTCCTTTTTCCAGGTAGTCAATGATCGCAAAATACAGACGCCATAACCTTGCCAGCCGACTGTTGCGTTTTCCCATGCTTTGGAGCGAGTTCATCGTGTGCAGTCTACTCGGATGACTGTCGATTGGACTTCGGAGTGAAATGATGGAGCCATGTTTCATCCATTGTCCCATATCGATGCAAAAACTCGGGTTTATTACGCTTGATCATCTTCAAACACTGCTCCGAATCATCAACTCGTCGTTGTTTTGGGTCAAAAGTGAACTCGCGCGGCACCCACTTTGCACAGAGCTTTCTCATACCCAAATATTCGTGAATGATATGATGTACACGTTCAGTTGATATCTTTAGAGTGTCTGTTATTTCATTCAATTTCAATTTACGGTCATTCAAAATCATTTTGTGGATTTTTTTAATGTTTTCGTCGATAACAACCTCTTTTGGGCGTTCACCGTCTTCGTGCTCCTTTCACCACGTCTAAACTTAGCATACCAATCCTTGATGGTTTATTTTCCTGGGGCAGTGTCTGGAAACTCGGCATCAAGCCAAGTTTTTGTTTCAACTGTATTTTTTCCCTTCAAAAAGCAATATTTTATCAACACGCGAAATTCCTTTTTATCCATTTTTTTCACAATAACAAAAGTTGCTTCACTCAAAATGCTATAATTCACAAACTAATGATCCGACAGCTGTCAAATTCATACACGCATCTTTTGAGGGTTAGGGCTAACTAAAAAACATATGGATTTAATTCTAGTAGCGCCATCTATGAGTCAGGCCGGGGATGTTTCAATAGACTTGTTATTTCAAGTAAATATATGTAATAGTAATTATAACTGCATGCGCTGCTACATATTGAATAGATCTCTTAAAGTCCAAAATTTCTAAAGGACTTTAGTAGGTAAAGAAGGATAACGAGTTTGATCTTCTAATTGCAAAGTGCGTCGTGAAAAGGGATTATTGTTTGTTAAATGTATTGAGGCTGAAAGTAAGTACTTTGACGCGACACTGATGTGGAATTGTAGCTTGGGTATCATATCTGCCACTTGGCCGCTGCTCAATATCACGAGATCAGTCACTGATATCTCTCGTATTTCTCCTATTTCGACGTTGAAGATCCTATCAACCAACTATTATGCCTAAATCTGTACCATATAAAGTTTCTAAAATATCCAGGGCCTTATTCAATTTTATATAAAACGTGCATGTTTTTCTTAGTAATTATACATTTTACAGTAAAACAGATTTGAAATTTACCAGAGAGTTCCTATTCGTGCACAACCACAATATTTACCATATGCATCCACTATAAAAAGAGCAGAAGTCTATTAATTACATTTTTGTAAGTCCAATAAGTATTAATGGATAAAATGTGTTGCAAGGGACGATTTATATCAATCAGTATTACTTTAGTCATATTCGGAGACAAATGGATTTACAAAATTTTACTTGCAGACATTAAGTACGTGTTATCAAAAATAGTATTTCTAGTCTAAAATCGATAGTTTTGAGGAATTGCAATTGTCCCATGCTACTTCGTATAAATTACAGGATCAGAGTCATTAATGGCTAATGGTTAAATCATTTGCCTGCTATCCGGAAGCCATCGGGATAGGTTCCGGACCGGGACTAATCATCGTAACGTTCACTTAATGATTCCTCAGAAAACGAAATGCCAGTTACATTGTATTACCTAACCAGAAACTAAATGTTGATTGCCAGAAACATCAGGTATTGATTTTAGCAATGTTATTTAATAATTTATCTAGCAAAGACGATAAAAGAAGATTCTGCGTAACCATTCAACAATAAAGATACGGTAAGAATGATAATAAGATTATCAGTATTAATATTTATATGATATAGTGAGTTTTCATCTACGCTTACTGACTTTGAATGAATTTTATTTTAAAATAGAAATATCATTTTAGGAACTGAAAACAAATTTTTGAAATATGGATGGAAATTATCATCATATGTATAAAACACCATATACATATAAGTAAAAACATTTTAAAATCAATCTTTTATTTAAATATGGAGTAAAAAGTATGAGAAGAATTTTTAAATGTACAATAATAAATGATTTGCAAAAGTTTGAAACGCTTTCCTAAGATATCTGAATAATTACCGATAAATTAAGTTCTGTAGCTACTTATATACATATATATGAGTCCTATAGATGTATTAACACTTCTACTTTTCATTAACTATTTATTATTTAACATTATAAATTTTTTTATACCTTTTAGTCCATCTTTAAATAAAAGCGTGATTTAATATTTTCTTTACAATAATTTAATTATTTTTAATCTGGAAAGTTTATTTTAAAAAGCAATTTCGTTAGCTTCAAGTTTAGCAAAATTTCAAATCATTTGGACGAAAGTAATTACAAAGTCCGAGCACCCAGGCATTTCTAAGCTCTAGCATACCATGTACTGTCATTGTTCTGTTTGTATGATAAATTTCAGCTCGATCGGATGATAGGAAGTGATTGACAATTCCAATTCAAAGTGAAATGCCTGGGTCCTCAGAATCCCTCTTTGAGACAGTTAGAGTATACCTTAGTATTGTATTTTTATTAAAGTTATATGTGTATGAAAAATTTCACCTCGATTGGGTATTCGGAAGTAGTTTAAAATTCGACTTTAAAAATACACATACATATGAATATTGCAAGTTGATTAAAAGCTTGTAAAAATTGAATGTTTACTAACAAGCCTACAACAGTTATAGATTAGAATAATTTCATGCCACATAAATGAATTGATGACTTAACATGCTGGAGACGTCGTAATCTACTTGAATCCGTATACTTCATTCTTACTTAAATTTAAATCTTTAAGATTTAAATTTAAGTAAGAATGAAGTATACAGATAAAGTTTTTATACGGATAAAGTAAAGTTTTTTCAAAAAATTGGTAGATTTTAAACACATAAAATCAACATACAGATATGTACAACCGGTGTCACAAGACTGCTGTTAATAATGTACGCCTTGTACCAACAGTGGTACATGTCGTGGCAAAACTGTTGATAATGAGTTATAACAACTGCTAAAGCATGATGAATAATTTTGCAATTACAGTTTTAGAATTGAAAAATAACTTCAATAGTCATAAAAAGTTCTTTTAAAGTTTGCAATTAATTTCAAAGCTGATATAATAGTTGCATTATCATAATCAGTATTATGATATACAGAATTTTTTGATTGTTTTAAAGTAAGATTTTGATATTTACGGTTTATGTACTAAATATTAATATTAAATTCCAAATTATTCAAATAGGTACTTTTTTTTTGAATAAATGGTAAAAAAAAAGGTAACCCCACACAGATATAAAATACAACTCTCAGAATCATACCATGAATTAATTACTTTGAAATAAAATAAACTTGTCGAAAACATTTTAAACTATATTAAAAAAATTGGATCCATTTGTGATTAAATTTTTTACATGTTACTTTTAGAGCAAACAAAAAGGAATTCAATAAATTATTTATTTCATTCAACCATCTTAAGTTAATGCAGTCTAATTACCAAACCGCTGCAGGATATCTTAAGCAACATGACAGCTCTAAAAACTGACCGGCAAGAATACGTAAATTTTAACTCCATTATTCTCTCGCAGCCATTTGCCTTTTCGGCTAGTGAGACGTTCAGTCTGAGAGAGGTTGCTTAATTTTACACTTGATTTGCATAAAACTAATTTACCTGCTCCTTTGGGATACCTGAAACTTTCCCCTTCTAAGAAAACCATTAATTTACTGCGCCTTCAACTTTTGATTGCATTATTTGAATTATTTTGTCGAACGCTTAAAGAAAAAGAAGAGGGGGAAATAAGGGGGTCTTGAAAGTTTTTAAAGTTAATTAATGAAACATAATTTTTTTTCTTCCAGAAAAGCGTACGTCAAAATATAGTTAAATGAGTATGCTAATTTAGATTTTTGTTTCAAAGAAATAGCAGGATCTTCTGATATGAGCCATTACTAGAAAAGGTAAAATAATAATAAAGAAAATAATTGAATAAAAAAATCATCAAGAGATTTCTGGAACTATTCCAAAAATAGCGGAACTAATTAGTTTATGATATGATGAAAAATTTAATTAGTATTTAAATCCTGTAGCGGATTTAGTGGTAAACAGTGTTTATTTTCTCGTTTTTTCTTCACGGTATTTTTTAAGAGGAGCGTAGTGTTCATCTGGGATCTTTATGTCAAATCATTTTATTAATGAGCTATCTGTGATTATTTCTTAAATTCAAATAAATCATAAAGGAAGTCAATCTTCATTCCTCTTTAATAAATTGACGTTTCATTTAACGTTATGAAAGTTTATCTTGAAGTTAATGAAATAAATTTGTCACAATTTCTGACTTTGATTTTAATTCAAACTGATTCAAGGAATAATATTTGAGAGTCGCAAGGCTGTTAAAAATATATTAGAAATTCACCAAGAAACACTAATAACTGAATATTTCAACAGTGGATACGGTGAATTTTTATGTATTTCTTTCGCTTGCCAATTATGTTATAAGAAAAATACATATACCGTATTATATTACTATTGACATATTGGACGCATTTTAAAGGGTATAACAGAGAGCCTTTGTTGCAGTGTATCCCATAACACCAAACATTGAATCAATTAATTTGTTAGCCTTTTTCAAATATTTATTTAGTCATTAATTTTCCATGCTGATAATTAAATTTGAATATTATTCATGGATAGAAAATAATTCCTCACTCCTTATGGGTATTGTATAGTTTCTTCTTTGTAGTTTTTATATTTATAAAAACACGAGGTGGGGATATTAAATAACGGGACTGACACTGCTACAGAAGAAGTACGCATGCGGACTCTCGGACTCCCTCCCGGATCGCCCTTCCACGTCAAAAACGGATGATAATTTCGAAAAACTTGGTAATCTGGTTCGATCTGACAATCGGTGAAGTATTCGTGTGATTGCTGAGACTGTAGGAATTGACAAAGAACACGTACTGCAAATTTTTTCACCAAGACAATGAGTCAGCTCATTCCACATTGTCTGTTAAAAGGTTTCTAGCCAAGCACCGCATCCCAGTTTTAGACCATCCACCTTATTTGTCGCATTTTGTGCCATGCAACTTCTATCAGTTTTCTGAGGTGAAATCTGCATTATAAGGAACAATATTTAAGTCGTTAGAACTGTGAAAGACAAACGGCTAGCGTAATTAAGGAGCTGACAGAAGAAAACTTCAATCACTATTTCGAACAATGGGAGATTTGCATGGAACGTTGCAAGATTAGATGTGTATATTGAAATTGATATACAACACCTCTAATCTTGTATATTGAAGGTGATAATAAGTAAATATGTATAAAAACAAAATGTTTTACAGCATCAGTTTCGACATTTAATAGCCACAATTTCGTGTTTGTGTGTGTGTGAAAAATGTACTTTCAGGAAAATTTTCACTATCGATATATCGATATTAATATTTGTTTCAACAATTAATAATAAAATGTTTACCAAAATAAGAATGTCTCATAAGTCTGAAGATATAATTAATTATGTTTTACATTTCTATGGTATTATTTTACAAATTTTATGCAGTAAATTATAAAGTAAGAAATACTTGAAAAATTGTTTCTGCTGTAAGTACTGTAATCTCATATTTACAATAAGAAAGCATTGCTATAAAATTATCTCATTATATCTATTTTGTTATCATATATTTCGGGATGTAACTTTTCATAAAAACTGATTTTGAGAAAAATTCATTTAAAATATTAAAATATAAATCCTCCTTGAAATGTCTAAAACTACTCCACATTTATAGGTAATCCATCTTATTTATTTATTTATGAGAATGAGATGGAGGTAATATGTATAAGAAAAATTTATTTTAAAGCCTTTTATATGTTTAGCAAGAAATTAAAAAAGACTATTTTCTGCACTAAAAGCATTTATTTTCGGCTTATGTCCTTTTTCTGTGTATGTGATATCATCATTTATGTTTTAAATGTTTCCACCCGCATTTGTCTCACAAAGTGTAATTATGCATCATTTTACAAGCATAATATCAAAATGCAATGCTTCTCCAAAAGGGACCATATTAACATTCCTGGTTAAATAAATTCTCATATGCTCTCGTTTAGATTAATACTATCGTCCTTATTTCGCAGAAATAACTGAAATTTTATTTACTATCGAGTACGTGTTGCTTTTGGCAGTTTCAGTCAAAATGCGGCGTAATGTAATCAATCTCCTAATGATATTCCAAAAATTCATTATTAAAGGAATTTTATAGTTAATTTATTTAAAGAAATAAAGGTAAAAATACCATATTATGAAAAACAGTGGAGATTAAGCGTAACAGGGATGCAAATATTAATTCACGAATATACTTTTAAATTTTATTTGTAATAATGTTTCTGAAAAATATAAATTATTGTGGATATAATACGGCTAAGACTTTAAATTTTGTAAGATTAGAAAATTGCATTATCAATATATAATTTCAATATTATAGTAAAACAAAATTGCGAAATCTCCTGGAAAACTGCATTTTTTTAAAATTTAAATTTTTCTGAAATTGAATCACTGAAACTGACAGATATGACATTGAAACGGAAATTATACTAACATCTTGAAATAATCCATGCATGTACCTTTACTGATTCAGTCAAATTCCCCCAAAACCACTCTCTTGCCAAAAAAGTGCATATTTTCAAAATATTAACGAATTAATGCTTGGCTTTCACTTTGTTTGATATGCAAATTAGTGATCCCATTTTCTTTTTAAATATGGAAATCACTCTATTTTCAATAATCATTTGTGATAGCTCGAATAAAATAAAGCAAATATATTGACTTTCCGTTTTCTTTTTTTCCGTTTTCCATTTCCGTGCTGTAATATTAGCTATTCAGTACTACTAATAATAATTATAATCGCAGGAAGTGCTCTACTGTGAGCATTCTGTCATTGGTAATGTCATTTTGCAAATTTAATAGCTGTTACAAGTTCAAATGTAAAACTGATTTCTTCTCCATCTTTATATCAAAACCACCCAATTTTAAATTGGAAAATTTTGACTAATTGAAACCTCCATTTTTATTCAGAATATTAAAACCCACATACAAAGCAGTCAGAAACATATTTTTATTTTGGTAATAGAGCAAAAAAATCAGCTATTCTCTTTAAGTCTAACCGTATCAAACATAGAAATTGAAGTTACACCTACGTAATATTTTAAAAAGTGACTTATTGATTGCAAATAATCTTCTGAAAGGGTTATAAAATTAAAATATGTAGGGACTATATTTGTAATCATTTTGCATTTGAGAAGAGAGAAAGGGAAATCTCATTTTGAAATGTGTGCCATGTGAACTTATATCTCACTTAGTAACACATACGGACGTTGAAATGAATTATTTAGGGTAACCTTAGTCTTACGAGTGTATGTAACTTAGTAAAAAAGATAAGTAATCCCTTACTCGAAAGACATATCAGCAAAATACATCTTACTCACCGTAAGCAATGTTAAAACCACCCTAGTACAAATTAATTAGCTATGTGAATAAAAAAACGATTTCCTTAAAAAGGTTTTAAAAATTGGCAATTTTAATTTTTAGCTTTTAAGTACTCAGAAAGGTGTGAAACGTTTACACAGTACAATATATAAATATATCAGACATCTATATCAATGACATAAATAAATGTCTGTGAAATGTTTTGCGCGATTTAATTGATAAGAATAAATCACAGTGTGTTACAATGGATAATTTTCTCGTTTTTCAGGTAGAACTTTTACGCGAAGATATGCATCAAAATTAATTTTCAAAGTTTTTATTACTCCGTGTTGAATCGATGAAATTAATCAAAAGTACTAAAAATTTTCATTTCAATTTATTCTAAAAAGCTCTTTCTTCTTGATTTTATTAATAGTTAACCTTGATATTACTTTAAATCTAAAATGGGAAAATGGGAAATTCATTATTCATGAAATATAATTTAGTTCACGAACTAAATTATAATAGATTGAATTATATTTTTTGCTACTCTTTAAATGGATTTCTTTATCCTGAAACATTCCGTTCTATCTATGGAATAGTAATGCAGGAAATTAACATGAATCACCAAAGTATTTCTTAAAAGAATTTCATTTACATTTTTTCTTTAAAAGCATTCCCTTGTTATCGCAGTTATTTAAAAACGTATATAATTTATTTTCTATCATTAAATTCAGCTCAGTCACATTATACAAAAATGTTTTGTAATTTATGGTGTATCAGAGAATAATTTTCATCAATATCATTTGCTAAAAGTAAATGAAATTTTGAAATAGTTCAAAACTTTACTAAACAAATATTAAAAAGCATTTAATTAACCAAAAATTATTAAAGGAAAATTGTAAGGAATGGAATAAAATCACTTTTCAAATTTTATTGCAATACAAATTAATCATTTTATTAATATTCGTCATTGACGGAAAAAATTATTTCGTGTATTTATTATGAAATTTAAACTGAAATGATACATAAAAATAATAAAAATACATGCGATTGTTATTCAAGGGCAATTAAATGAAATATGTAAAGATTTTTTCCCCTCTTTTTGTGTTATTTATTTATTCCCTAAAAAATCCTCAAATGTTACCAGGTGATTAATTTAAAATAAAAAAAAACTATGGATAATTTATATAAACCAAACGATTAAGTTTAAAGTAAATATTATTCAAATATTGATTGGGAAAAAATATTTCTTTACTTTTCTTCACGGCTTTTTTTTTTTTTGAGTAATCAATAATTTAATCATATCGGTGAATTATTATTTTGTAGCTAATAATATTATTTATTTTCATTTTTTTTAAAATATTTTAAAATTACTGTAAATTTTATTCAGTTTGTTAAAATACTTTAAAACGTTTAACAAATGTTAATTGGCTCGAAATTGCCAATTCTGAACATTAAACGAAAATAAGCAGTGCAGGCAGCGTTTAATTGGTATTAATGAATCAAATAATAAATGTAGCTCTAAGCGCAGAATGTAATCACACAAAAATACTTTTTAATTACATAATAAAATATATAATAATAACCATTTAGACTTATAATATTTGTAAATTATTTTTTTTTTATCTACAACTGAATTGCCATTAAAAATTGAATCATACTCAGCTTGTGCTGTATTATAAAATCTTAATTTTATTCGTGTCATTTTTGGAAATAGGATTATTAGATATATTCTAGCTATATTGAATAAACATAAAATTACATGTTTTCGAATTTATAAAAAATAAAGAATTAATCTCAAAATGTAAAGTATTTTATTATACAAAAGTTGATAAAATTTTATTTATGTTTATAAATTAAATCGTTTTCATTTTTGCATGAATGGAATTTTCTAGAAATAATAAATATAAGTTATTCTTACATTTGTATATAATGAAAATTTTATTGAAAAGCTATTACTGTGGTTTGTTTTTCGAAATATCTTAAATATAAAGTGTAATAAAACATTTGAGGCATGTTTTTCCAGTAAAGAAAGTAAAAGAATTCTGAAAATTAAATGAATTTTCTTATTTTTCGTAGCATTCAAGTCTTCTATTCTATTTTTTTTTTCAATTATCTTCCCAGAAGGAGTAATAAATACTATTTTAATGTGATATGAAGTCCATCAGATATTCTTGATAGAAGAAAAAAAGAAAAGCTATTTCTACAGTGAAAGTTTTCAAACTACATTATGTATTTAAATTATAATCAAACTGTTTCATTATCAGTTTGTGATTAAAAACTTCTTTATTGTAAATTGTACATCATTCATAAGAAATTTATAAATATCATTTAGAACATAGGATCCCAGACCATTTTGGCTAATCGCTTCCTTCTCGAAAAAAAATTGCTCATTCCCCACCTTTTTTTTTTTTAAAAAAAAAAAACAACTCGTGTATAATAATAAAGTAGTTGTTAATTTTCAGATTTTTAACCAATATTTAAAAACTCCTTCCAAAAGTTAAAAAAGAAAATATGTATTCAACCACACAGAAAGAAAAAATGGGAAAGAAGAAAAATAGGAAATTTCCTCGAATAAATATTACGCTCAGAATTGAGCATAACTGGTTCAACTACTTGTCAAAAAAATTGTGAACAAAGTAGTTCTATTTTCATTACTTAATTTTAATACTGACAGATATTGCTTAAAGGACATTTAGAATGATTTGTTGAAACATGTGTTCGACTATTTTTCATATTAATCATATTTTGCCGCTCATTTTTTCAAGTATTTTCTCAAGACAGCAGCAGTTGGTACTAAACGCCTGCTAAAATTAGCCTTGGGCTAAAAACGTCCCCTTAGATGTTTTCGATGCCTACCGGTGGTCGGTACCGCTTTCAATAGGAACCCCTAATTTAGATGAACGATAAGGTGTCCATTTCGATATTGACACACACACACACTGGAAAAGGTATAAATAACTATATAACATATAAATATAAACTAACATATATGTATAGTTGTCCACCTATCACATACACACTTGATCGGATAAGAGTATAAAGTTCACGAGGTGTGCTGCGAGTTTTGATGAAATCGAGGCTATTGCAAAAATCTAAATTCCCCAAAAGACCCGTAGTGCTGAATGAGAAGAGATATTCCATATCAGATTTACAGAAATGGACCTTAATTGCTCTCATGGGTTGAATTGCAAGCCAGAGAATTAGGTGAATTGATCTTTGGTTCACAATAGCGAGGTCTATATCAAATATACATGATCACATAGTTAAATTAATAATTAATAAAAATTTCTTTAATAACTATGTTGATCATGTATATACATACATATACAACATAGTTATTAAATTAATTGGAAAGGAAATTATTAGGATTTCTTCTTCTTTTAATAATTTTTCTACGTGGAATTTACGGTCGAAATTTCGAAATAGTTTTTTTATATTTACTGGCGCAATTTACAATGATTTCCCTTTACGTTGAGTTCTGGAAAATTTTAAACAGCGAATAGTTTTATTTATTAAAAAAACCATTTCAGGATTATTATGTAGAAATATGGAAAAAAAACACTAAATAGAATGTCATGTTGCAGCTAGAAAAATAAAAGAAATAGCAATTTAAAATATAATCAAAAGACAATTTCTAAATTTCTTTTTATTTTTTAATTGCAGAACCTATGATTTCTACTGTAATTGGTATATTTACTTAAATGAATTGTTTGACTATAAATTTTTATAAAATGAAATAAATATTTTAATTTTTGAATTTTTACAATTCCGTTAAGTAGTCTATTGAATAGGATTATAAATTTTATTTAAAACTCTTTCTATACCTTTAATACGAGTATATCCAGAAAAGACCCTTTTGTTTTTATGTACTATTATAGAAACGCAGTTGCACAATTTAAAGATTCAATTACTGATTCCTCGTAAGGTTACATTTGAAAATTCAAATTCCTTCCTTGCTGACATCAATATAAATACAAAAATATATTTTTATTAAGAGCTAAAATCCATAAAAATGAATGGATCATTTGTTAATTTTAAGGAATTAGTTTTAAATATTTTTAAAGGCATTACTGAAAAATGTATATAACTGAAAATAGCTTGATTTTTTAATCATGAAAGTTGCTTCCGGATATATAAAATTTATACAATTTCCTATTTATTAATAATACAGTTTTAGACATAACGTTTGTTCCAAAAATATGACATTTATAATACTTTTTATCTGTGTGGTAGCTTAGAAAATTCTTAAGAATATTTACTTGTGTTCCTTTTTACTCACAGTGTGTTAAGCCCGATCAATCCTCAATGAATATAGAAGTTCATATAGTATGCATTGAAAACTATTAATAGAGTTACAGCTATTTACAATATAATTATATTATGGAATCATATTTGTAGAGTTCTTAGAATGATAGAGTCCAAAAATTGTACTTTATCTCTTGTTGAAAATAATAAGTGATAGTTCTTGCAGTAAAACTACATTAAGTTTTGCGATAGGTAGATTATCAGATAGAAGTTCAGTAGATTTTGTAAATGCAAAATTATATAATGATTTGTTAATCAAAATAATTTACATTAAGGCTATTTTGAAAGGAAATATACTCTACACTTACACACACATAAATGCATAATAACAATAAGAAATTAGTTCTTCTAAAAAGTAAAAACGTCGAGTTTTTATGATGAATTCGAATTGCAATAAAGAGGGAGAGAAAATAGTGTTCAAGTAAAACTGTATCCTACCATCCAAAGAACCCTTACAATCCTCATTCACCACAACTTTCTTTCTTTTATTCCCCGCAAAAGAAAAAAAAAAAAAAAATAAGATATGATCAGTACAGCCTGGTGCATACTTTCTTCTATACACAGCATAAGCTACCCAACACCCATGCTATATTGTTTTTTCATACAGATATATGAGAAAGGGGAATCCCTTCTATCCCGTATAGGTCAATAAATCGAATTAGTAGCTCCTGCTGCAAGTACCGTCTTACTTGTTCCTAGTGCACCAGCTGGTTCGAACCGGAGTCGGCTTACAAGAGTGCAGGGACTCATTGCAAAAGCTTACGCATTAGCGAGTTTAGTTTCAGTCGCCTTTATGCGCGAAAAACAAACAAAATTTCTTTTCAAGTTTCAGCCGCCTGGTTTATTTATTTTTCTCTTTTGGTTGCGATGGCAGTTTTATTTGTTTTATGAAAGTTTACCAGAGATGAATTTTGTTGGTTTACTTTAGGAAAAGAGTATAATATATACATTTTTTTTCTCTCGTGCCTTGAAAGTTATGAAATGCTCGGTGTAAAGTTTTGATGATTTCAATGTGAGATGAAGTCTCGGTTTTGAATTTAAATGAGAGCTTTTTTGGGGAAAAAATTAATTTCGTAAATGAAAATTACTTCTATAACAGAAATCGTACCTTCAGTAATATTAAGAAATATATCCAGTATTTGTAAAAATTATTATATTATGTAATAAAATCCTATCAAGTAGATATTTTTGGTAGAAAAAATTTACTATATTATTAACATTGTACTCGTAAGTTTAATTTAAAAATATAAATTGATAATATTTAAAGAATTTTAATATTCTTTCACTTATACTATTGTAAAAATTATATGTTTAATAAAACTGGAACAAAACATAGAGCGATAAGAAATACTAAGAGCAAAGTACAGGAATTTACATTTTGAGAAAGTAGTTGAGTTGGGTGAGTGCAGGAAACATAGCACTGTGGTGCCTAAGTGATTTTTTTTCTTTCCCCAGAGGGTTTATTGTCTTTGGTAAACACAAGTGATGCACCCCCGGGATATCTCAGAAGTTATGATCGATTTTTGACTCTTCTTCTTGTAAATCAATTTGTACATTTTTTTTTCTTTCATTTTTGCCTATATTTCAGTTAAAACAAATGTTTGGCCTTATTAGTCTCCTGCTTCATATACCCGAACAATGAAAAATTGTTCATTGAAAATTAGAACTATCAATTTTCGTGAAAAGGTTTTAGAGTTTAGAATGCTTATTATTATTATTTTTTTCATTTAACTTTACGTCAACTTTCTCAGTTTTAATTCATCACTTTTTCTCGACATAAAATTTTGTATAATATATTGAGATTTTAAATAATTATATTTCTAAGAAAATTATAATTCAGTTGTTTTTCTATTTACCCTTAAAATTATGAGTTTTTAACAACGTAATAAATTATTATATTAAACAATAATACTATACATTTTTGTGAGTGAAATTGTTACTAAAAAGCAAGTTATACCTTTAAGATTTCTAAGAAAAACTCGAATATTATTATAAATTCTAAATTTATATAATAAAAATTCTCTTATGGAAATAGTTTTTTTCCGTAAATAATTACATATTCTTAGCGTTATAAATTTATCTTTAAAATAAAATTTTTGATCTTTTAAGAACTTTCAATTATTTATTTACGTATACACTAGCAAAAAACTATGTACAATAAAAGTGACGCACGTGTTTGAGCGATAAGAAACAGAAAATGTTTTGTTAAGTACTCTATTTTAAACCATAAATAAAAAAAAGCATAAAATTTTCTCATTAATATAATGCATTCAATACCTTAAAATACAAAATTATACATTTATGTTAAGCCGAGAGTCGGAAATAAAATTGAGAAAGCTAAAGTATATATATTTAAAAATAAATTAAAATAAAATAAAGTTTGAAACCAAGAAATCTTTTCTCCAAAATTTATTGTTCTAATTTTTAAACTCATTCTTTCCAGTCTAAACAAATTTTTCGCAACTTTTATTTAATTCTCACGAGCAGTAGAACATAATAAATAACACCTTACTATTCAGATTAAATTTAATTTACGTAAGAAAAGCAGATAATTTAAATTTTAAAAAAATAACCTTTAGGATGAAATTCATAAATAATACTCCACTATAATTTAGATATAATTTTACTCTTTACGTATGAAAAGTTTGGGATAAAAGAAAGAATATGTACAAAGATAATATATTAGTACTTTGATAAAATCTTTTTTAAATATTTATTCGTGTGTTCAGAAATGTTTTATGTAATAATTTATATTTCTCACAGAAGCACTTTATCATAAGTTTAATATGATAACTTTGAAGCGTATTTTAATAAAAGATGAATTCAATTTTAAAAGAGATATTTTGGAATACCCCTCGTAGCTATTTGTTTTATATACTTGTCTTGAAGATACTAATATATTTTATTTTTGAACAGACACGCAATGTGGAAACTGGGATCCTAAATAGTGCATATTTTATATTATTTTACGTAAATAACAGTAAAAGTACTTTCCTTTTATTTTGGTAAATATATAACTAAATTCATGACGTATATGCTTTTTATCTCCATGATTAACTTTTATATTTATATTTTTATATTGTAAAAGTGTTTCATTTTTAGAGTGTTGAAATAGTTGTTTGGACTGCTGTTTCGATCTATAATGGTCTCATTTAGATTTAAGGTCTAGTATTAAAAGTATCTAAAAGTATTCTGGTAGTAAAATATGTTGATGTAAATAAAATATTTTAATATAAACAAAATTAGTCCATTCAAATTCTTGATCATGTCCAATGTTCGAATTACATCTTAAGTTTTAATTATCATTATAAAATAGAGTATGAGGTAACTAATTTCATGACAATTTTGTTCATGTATTCTTATAGGAGAGTATTTTTAAATTATGCCTCAATTTTATAATAAAAATAATAACACACAAATGCCTTTTTTTTTTCCCAAAAAAAAAAAAAAAAAAAAAAAAAACGTTGTAAAATACTGAATATTGTATGATTATTTAGAGATTCATCGTTTAGCTGTCAGTAGTTATATTTTCTTATTGATCTATATATTCATATTTACCGTAAATGTGCGTCTGTAGATATTTTTATTGAAAAATCAGAATATTGTAACATCTTATACTTTAAAATGAAAAAAATATTTATAAATTATTTATAAATAACAAAAAGAGATGATTACTTACAAATTACAAAAAAAATGTATTATTTATAAATTATTTAAAGAGCTGATTAGAATATTGGGGAAATCTGAAATATTAAACTTTTATGTTGTGCTACTGAAAAATAACATGTGATATTACATATTTGTAATATTGCAAGAATTGCAAAATGCTCAAGAAATTTAATAAATACTATTTTTCTTCAAATCAGATTTTTAAGTAAAACTGACATTTTAATTACAAATCATTACTTCACTATTTTTTCCATTTAAATGCAACAGACTAATATCCTTTATAAACCATATATATATATATATATATATATATATATATATATATATATATATATTAAGAACAAAAGTCTTTAAAAGAATAGAATGTATATGAATACTAAATTTAGTTTTTGATTTTTGTGGTAGAATCATTTCTTTTTGTTGTTAACATTAGCAATGTTTTTGTACTTTAGAATGCTTTGCGGTTTGCTTGTGAAAATAAAATTGCATTAGGAATTCAGAAAATGTATTTTTAATTTCTTGGGAGTAATTGCTTCTGTGGAGCCTGGGGCTTGGAAGAACGTGTACTTAACTCTAATTAATATTCATTTTGAATAATTTTACTTTTTGGAGAACTTAACTAAATAATAAACATTAGATCATATTAAAATGAAAATAATAAAGTCAGTTTCATTCTTTTCTTGAAAAATATCTATTTATTTGAGAGTCTGAGAATAACTTCAGGCTTTTTTTTTTTTCTTTTCTTTTCTCATGCAGACCGACCCGTCTGCGAAATGCTGAAGGACTACACGGACGAAGGTAACGTGGTCTTGAGTTGCCGTTCCTCAGCCAATCCAGCGGCTTTCAACTTCTCATGGTTCCGGAATAACGATTCCATCTTCAGCGAGACTCGGGAAAACAATCGTCAGGAAAGCATCATTGCTCTCTCGGGAAGCAACCCCAACGTGTACGGAAAGTATTCGTGCATCGCAGCCAATGATATCGGAGCATCCGATCCGTGTTCCCTGGATCTGACAGCCTTGCCATGTGAGTAAATGTGATTTTAAGCTGAGAAGAATTTTTTTACAGCTATTGCTACCTTCTACACTTGGATATAAAAAAAACTGGTAAACAGCACAGGGAGTGTGACTAAGTAATATGACAAAATAATAGAGCTTGCTTTTAAAATTTTTATGACCAGATAATTACTATGTTAATGCTAGGATTATTAATATACTACAAAATCCACGGAGGCAATTCTTGGCGTCTATCAACTTCGAAGGGAAAATATATTCTTCATTATTTTATTGACAAATATTTAGGCATTTCATTTCCATCTATTACATATATTTGCAATGAACTAATTATTTCCTAATTGTTTCCGTTATTTTTAAAGTTATACAGTAATTTAAATTTACTACTGGAAATAGTCATTTTGGAATCGAAACGGCTTTGTAAGTAATTTGATTCCTTACTTACTATTCGTGGAAGCAAGATTGGGTTTTATACCTCAAAAGACTTAAGTATTGGACGAAACGTGCGTTAAATCTGTCAGGTCTTAAAGTTCTCAAAACAAAGCAACGTGGACGGGGAGAATAGGATGCCAGATCAGGTTTTCTCGTTGACATTTGATCGCGATTCTAAAATACGTTCATCATCTATAAAAATATTATTTTTGTAGAATTTTCTAAGGTTATAACTGCTTTTATATATTATTATCATTATTATTTGGAAGAATAAATGTATTAATTAATATACCGAGAAGAGAGAGAACGAAAGAGATATGTATTTTTGCTCTGTGTGAATAATATTTTTTTCTCGTTTCTAAAATTTAAATATATATGTATTTTGTGCAAACATTAGCATATAAGGGATAAACGAAGGGGGTGATTCATCGAAGTAACCATCCGTGAATTTCCTTTTACTTTCAAAGAAAGCTATTGAACAAAATTTTTAAGGCATCTGGGTTAATGTGGTGTACATGATTCTTGAAAAAAAGTAACCATTGGTGTGGTGTGGAAGCTAGGACATGAGGTGCCAACTCAGGTGTCGTTTTCATCCCCTGACCTAGGTTCAAAATTCACCAGCAGCCGTCACCAGCAGTGATGATTCTAATGTGACGTTAATAAAACCAACCAGCCAAAAAATCAAGTTTGAGTTTGCCAGGAAATGTTAAATCATTTCCCCTTTGCAAGAAATATACTTTCTCGTTTCTATATTTACATTAGCAACAAATTTCGATGAAGTTTTTCGACAGAGATTGTATATTGAGAATCTCGACCAACGGTCCAACCACATTTTATATTTCTATGTGTAACGTTTAAGTCGTAAACATCAGTTGAACTTTGAAAAAAAATATCGTAATAGAGAGAGAATTATTGTGATAGAAGGGCAAATATTGCCTCGTAGTAGAGAGAATTATCGTTATAAAGAATATCGTAGTACAGAGAATTGCTTTACATTAATCTGAAGGAAACTCAGCCAGGACTATGAAAAAACATCGTAATAGAGAGAATTATCGTTATAGAGGATATTGTTGAAGCGAGATTACACTGTAGTATCAGCTTAGCATTCCATCAAAGCAGACAAAGTACAAAAAATAATTTACATCGGAAGTATGTGATTTATTCTATCAAAAATGAGTAACGTAATAAGATATACATACAAGATCAAAATTTAATAACAACTTTTAAGAATTCGTCAGGCAGCAAAAGATATGCCTTTAATAAATGACGTTTGAAAAAAAAATACCTTGAAGAATTTAATATTTATTAATGCAATAATTGAGAAAAATTCTTTTTTTGAACCATTCATTTTTCCTTTACTATACATAAAATTATTTCCAATTAAACCGAAACATAATTTTATTCTTCCATCGTACTTAGTATTTAATTAGGCTACTTTTAACACCATTAAAATGAATACAATTTTATTTAATTTATAAAACTGATTTAAGAAAATGTTGCTACTTTGTCATTAAAATGCTTTAGTTACTTTGTCGTTAATTATTGCCAATTTCTCTGTTGTATTATTTCCCATTTTTCAGTTCTATTAATTATTTTCCTTGTAGTAAAAGAAGTTCCCATTATATTAATTCAGAAAAAAATAGGTTTCTTATTTTTTTTTTGGTCTTGAAATTCAGATAAAACTTAAAAAGTGATAAAAATTTAATTCCTAATAAAGAATGTTAAAAAAACATGAATAACGTTATTTTGTAAGAAATAAATTTGTTCTATCCCGTATACGTTTATAGAATAAGTATAAATTGTTCTATTTAGATAGATTTCCTGAACGTATTACGTTTCAATAAAGAAATATAAGGACACGTAAGGATAAAATTTTTATTTTAAGAAAAAATACAAATAAGAGCTGATAATTTGTTAAAAAAATATTGATGTGTGAAAAAATTTAATTTTTCCTGAAAAGTCAGATTTTATTTCTTATGTTTTTTCATCGAAGAAATTTTAGAATTATTTTGTCTATGTAATGTATTCGAAAGCTATTTTTAACTAATTTGATAAAGTTTGCTTTATGAATTAATAGACGTCAATTCTTTTTTCATTGTACAATTTTTATAATGATTGAGGTTTCTAATCTCTTGAGATCCAAGACCATATTTTTTTAGCAATTCCCCCCCCCTAATTTGAGATCAATATCTAAAAAGTAATACAATACAGTATATATAGTCGCTTTTTTTTAAATTAAAAAATTGCATAATTGTTGGCCAGTCCATTATAATGGACATCGGGTCTTAGTTTAGTTAAAACATGTGGTATTAATTAAATATACAATATAATTTCATTATTCATACATCTAAAATTGTATATTAGCTATTTTTAATTAAAAAAATATGTAAAAGTATAATAAAACTAAATTAAAACTGCTAACATATCTTCAATTGTTACTTTCTTCTTGTCCGGTATTTTTAAATGCTTGTGGAACAATTATCCTGCCAAATAATTTCAAGTTTTGCTACTAAATAGATGACACTACTGAACTATCCAATAAATTGGAGTGTCTGATCTCAGGGTATAAAACTGTAAATTCATTTTCTACAACTAGAATAAAAATGTGCAATAGAATAGACATTGGATCTCAAAAAAAAAAAAAAAAGCAGGCCTGCACCATTACAATATCCATATGCATAGAAAGAGCTTTTAGTTTAGGTTAAATGAACTGTGAAATCCAATGGAGCTAAACATAATTTAGAATAATATTTAACTTTCACATATCAGAGCACATATCGTCAGAAATCACATAATAATTAGTATGTTTGCTGGCATATCCGTCCATTGCACTGGTGAATTAATAAATATTATAATTGTGATGGAAGGATAAAAAAAAAGTTTTAATAAGGACTAATTTTTAAGTAATATTTTCAGTTAATTTAAGTGATCCGCAATTTAGCCACCAAAAAGTGAATGATTTAGTAAATAAAGAAAGTGAAAAATATAAATTTAAAACTAATTGGGGTAATCTACTGTTTTCTTATTTAAAGCAACTTTTAAACTTTACATAATTAAAAATCGTAACTTGTTTCAGAAAAAATAATAGTATTATAATTTATTAAATAACAATGATTAATTTTTAATGAAGCTTTGAAATGTTACAATTAGCTTAAAGGTAATTGAAATCCAATGAAAGTGAACTTTACACTTAATTTTTTCGCATAGGTGAATTTAAAAACTTAACAATGAAACTATCAATCTGAGAATAATTTGAATGAGAAATAATACTAACAAAAATACATAAATGATGCATATCAATAACAGCACAAAATTTTAGAAAAAGTGTTTTAGAATAATATTTTAATGAGAAACAAACAAATGTATAAATATAAAATGATTTCCAAAAGAATCTATGAAGAATAATAAATAATCTCAAACACATGTAGTCCATAACGTGTTATGCGAAAATTAATTCGCATTATACGAATTTTTCTTAAAAAAATAACCTGGACTGATATATTACAATAGTATATTTGCATTTATTTGACGACATGATACAAATAATATAAGCTCAAATCAAGGGAAATAGACCATAAAATATGAAAATCTTTCAATCAATGTGAGCAAAAAACAAAATGAAAATGATAGTATTCTATGATTCTTTTTTATTTTAATAAAGAATTTGGATATATTTGTGGGAATAATGCTACACATTCTTTGATTATTCTCAGATCTGAATCATGCAAAAACAATCAATATGAAGAATTCGGAATTTTATAATCAACATGTGGAAAGAATAAAATAAAAAATGCAGAGTGCAAGGATACTTTTTTTTATTTCTTTAAAGGCATTCACACAAATTTGTTTTACAATAGACTACAAAAAATGTTCGGTTTTTTTTTTTTTTTTTTTTTTTGAATAATCTTATATCTCATTATTTTTAACTTCAGAGTAAATAGTTCATCAAATTAGATAATTTCAATTTCATATTTTTGAAAAAAAGTAATATGTAAAGTTTATTTTTGAGTTGTGTGACTCTACAATATTGGGAAACGTTATCGGCGTATATAGCTTTCTAACGATTTATCTTAAAATAACTATATCGAATGTAAATATGAACTCACTTGAAATTTGTTCATATTAAGCCCATTCTTCCTAGTTTCAATCTGAAAGATGTTTTATATAATTTACGCTCTGCTTTATAGGTTAAGTTTATAACCTGCAGCGAAATTCCTTTAAACCAGTAAACTTTTAGAGGTTATTCCTTTCTAGAGATATTATGGTCTTCTGTCAGAATCCAGCGAAATAAGTGCTTCTATCGAAGGCTGCTTCCTCAAAATGCATTGAAGATTGAACGTCTTCTATTAAATTCGGAAATGCTGGTAGTACTTTATTTTACGAACGTCATAAAAAGAAAGTTTGTGGCCACACTATCCGGGAAAACGTAAGAAACTCAACCCACCCCACCATTCACCACACATATACAGAGAAAAGTCTATCAGAAGCCCAACACGCAGGAAAAAATAAGAAATAAAAATATATATCTCCGGACATTCTGAAGTTTACTCTCCCGTCAGAAAAATCTTTCATATCGATGATTTGTGGTCCTGAATCTACATCGATTACTCTATGTACGATTATTTTACATCGTCTATCCTCCCTCCTAGAGAACGGAAAAACATCTAAATCAAAGTCCATAAATAAAGCAACATCCCAGAAACCTACCAGGAAGATGACAGACCACACAAAAAAGGAGCAGAGAGATTTATGGGCACTCGCACTCATGGGCGAGCTTGAAGGAGAGATATTTTTCAATGAGTGTGAAGAGCCGCGTGTCCTGTCTCCGTGTACATACAACAGGATAACATCTTTTTTTTTTAATGCATCATCTTTGGCAATCAAAACAGATCTCTCATACGGTCCGGCATAGACGGATGGACAAATATGTCTATCATATACATCATCTTAGCATTCCAACCAACAGGATGATGGAAATGGAAGAGATTGGAACTTTGGGTTTCTGAAGCGGTATTTTCGATTCTTTTCAATACTTGCTCATGAATAAAATCAGAGGCCGAAAGAAAAATATATCGCATTCGAATGGAAAGGTTTCTATCACGCGTTGCTTTGAATAGGGAGGGGAGGAACGTTCTTCCAAAGATTCGAGATCTTTTCCTTCACTTGTGTCACAAGGGAAGCCTACATCGGTTTATTTTATGCTAGGAGAAGACATTGTGTCGTAAACCATAGTAGAATCTTATGAATATCTGTACATCTACTTGTCATATCTATCTCTAAAGTAAATTCTGTGGATTCTTAAATGTATACAAATATATAAATAACTCGATATGAGCAACAAATATTATTTTTCAATTCGATATAGTTTTTTTTATTTAAAAGAAAACTAGTATACCACGTTTAAGTCTTAAATTTTTTTAATCCAGATGTAATTATTTGTTATCAGGGTATTTAGAAGTCTTAAAATTATTCAAAGAAAACATGAATAATAGTATCAGTGTCGCCTCGGTTGTATTTATTTTTTATGTGTGTATATCATATAATTGTTTTCTATTATTCATATGTGTATATATATATATATATATATATATATATATTTGAAATCAAATCATGTTATTAATAACAATTTGAGTCTTAGACGACAAAATCGTAAGAGTTTTCCGTAATAGAAACAAGAAAGCTTATCATTTTTTCTTACTATGACCTTTAGACGACATTGAAACATTTTGTAATGCTGATCTAGTTCTAGAGATCTTTGTCTGCTTGAAGATAGCTTTATTTTTCTCTCATATTTTATTTTATTTCTTTATTAAAGTTAAGTAGAGTGATCCAAAGCAAATGTTTTACAAGAAATGTGGGATTTTCCTTTATGATTCTAGAAAGTCCTCAAGGATTTTGTTACACAAGCAAATTTTTATTTTTCAGAAAATGTTACGTTAAATATGAAACAAAACTAAATCTTTCGAGGTAATAGATGTGCGCATGTCTTTTGTCATTTCTTTTCAAAAATAAAATATACTTTCCCCTTATGAGGTTTCAGTAAGATTGTTTCTAAGAATTATATATTGACTTATTTTACTCTATATATAATAGTTTTCACAAGTAAACTAAAAAAAATGAAAACAAAGCTAAGGTATTTATTTTTGGCACCCTCTTTCTTTTGAAGGTAATAGCAGTAACAGAGATACAAATAAAATTGTTTTCTTGACAAATCAAGAAAAAAAGCTAATCAAGAAAACGCTCTTTCCAAAAATTGTAAAGTAGAATATTTAGTGCTAAAGCGATAATAATATTTACAACAATAAGCGTTCTTTCGGAAAAATTTAGCAACAATTTCACATTAGAGATATGACCAACATATATGCCAAATAATTGGCATTTTATTGAAGGAGACATTGATCTGAATTGAAGTTTCTTCTATTAATCATCATCTTCAACATTTATGCTATTTATTCAACTGAAGTTAACTTAATGATGTAGTAATCAGTTCATTACTATATTTAATTACCTAAGATAATTATTTTTGTTGGACACTATTAATATTTTCCATATCATTTTAAAATCTTCCTCATTTTTTTGAAATGTGAATTACATTCTGAAGAAAAATTACATTCATTCAAGGTTATTACTATACATTTATATATATAAAATATCGGATGGTCAAATTCAGAAAAATTACTGATATGAAAGCTAATTAGGCGTCTTATGTCCTCTTTAAAATTGAGATTTTTCCAACGCCATTCAGAAAGTATTTTCAATTTCATTGAATTTTTAATACGTTACAGTAGGTTTCTTAATTGTATGATTTTCTACATAAAAATATTAAACAGGGTTATTTTTCTGTATTTAATGAAAATCTTTTACATTTTAATTATGGCGTAATACAAAATATGCCCATAATTCAAAATTTTTGAAGTTATTCAAATATTATTATGTTAAAGACAAAGAATGAGACTATATATATATGTATATGTATATGTAATAATAATATATATATAATAATATATATATATATATATATATATATATATATATAACTATATATATAATAATATATGTATATATATATATATATATATATATATATATATAATAAATAAGAACCAGATATATTTAAAAGCCTCTTTCCAGATTGCTTTTAAAATGTAATCATTTTAAAACATTCTACGTAAAATTTTAAGCTAATAACTTTTAATATCATAATGTAAATATTCATTTTCTACATTAATATTATTTTATACAATGATGGTAACACTATTCGTGTTTGAAAGCTTCATAAAACGTTAAAATGGTTTTGTTTATACTAAACGTGTTATATGTATCTATTATTCACTACTCTTTCAAGCAAATGCTCAAGGATTGAGAGTTGAAACCTTTATTATTTTAACAATTTTTAGTGTAAGTTAAATTATATGAGAAATTTCTTTAAAATTTATAAAAAAAGCTAAAGTTTTAGAATAATAAGAATTTTTCTAGAGTATATTGTTAATTTAAAATGAAATTTCGCACAAAATCGTTAGAAAGGGGTTTAATATTATTACCACTCTATGTGTTGAAAATACATTTAAATACGATAAGAGTTCTTTAGTTTCAATGGTCATAAAGTCTAAATCAGAATATAACTTTATTATTTTCCAAGCATGACAGCAGTTTTTCTTTCCTTGCTTATTAAATTCTAAAATCTTTTGCTTCTTTTGGTAATAAAAAATATTTTAACTGCATATATATGATTTTGATTGTGTTTTAAAATATTGCGTCTGAATATTTGATCTTTACGTTATTATTTTTGTATATATCAGTTTTTATTAATAATTTTTATTACTTAATATTTTTTCCATAATTTTCTAACTCGATCAATAAAAAAGCATTTAGCTCCATAATTCGAATTTTCGCTGATTAAATTAATCATGAAAAAGTTATTTTATTTTTGTATTATACTTTATTGTACAAGAAAAATTTTATGATAAATTTACTTTCAATAGAATAATATAGAATAGAATACTTAATTGAATGGTATTTATTTTGTTATAAATAATGCAGTTTAAAGAAGTTTTAGCTCAAAAATGAAAAAAAGGCATCTATACTGATTATACTTACTTTTATGAAATATAACTAATATTTCCATCATCTTCATGAGTGTTTATTTATATAAATTATTTCAGAATTTTTGCTTAAATTAAAATAAAATATTTATTTTTAAAAATTAATAAAAATGGTATACATTATTCTTGTTTATTGTTTCTAGCTCTCAATTTAGATCGTCTTTTTCTTGCATTTTCTAAGGAATTTACGTCATGTTCGTGGAACGTCTAAAACTTTATTTCGTTATTTTTTCATAATTTTTAAAATTTGACTGCCTAGTTTATGATTGCAAAAACTAAATGTAATTTACTCATTTACTACTTTATATTTTGCTTTAGAAAATCTGTTTCTGTATATTCCGAAGTAGCGGCAGTAACCTATTGATCATGGTCCTAAATAGCGGTTGGTGTTAATTGATCGAATTGGGGGTACAAGTCTTGATGACAATAAAAACCCTCCGAGAAGCGGTGCGAAAGATATAATGCAATTCTAATGCGGGGTAGCTAAATTTATCGAAGATCTAAATAAGGCCATTGGAATGGAAATACGAAAATGTACATACCTACTCAGGTGTCGACCTCGTTACTTCACCAATGTTCAAAATTACGAGGTCCTTTGCCAATAAACCTGGTATTGATTCTAAGTACAACGTTAACAAATACAAAAAATCATAGAATCTAAATATATCGATACATTCAAATGTGCTGGGGAGATTTTATTACTTAAAATATTATTTTAAATAAAGTAAATATTATTTTAAATAAAGTAAAATTATTACTTTAAATATTATTTTAAATAATATTTAATATAGTAAAGTTATTTAAATTTAATTAATTTTAGAGCATTTTCAGATTTTTTTTTTTAAAGTTCAATGCGGAATTTAACAAGATTCTTTTTATTTAAATTATTTTTGGTCGTTACTAAATCATTAGTTTTGTGGTGTAATGTTTAAAGAAGCTCTTACATTACACAGATAACATTCATTCGATACCTACATCAAAAGACTACTTAATATCAATGCAAATATGAAATTTAACTTATTGTCACTTTTACATACATTGTTCCATTTTAAAGCGTGTTTTAAAATAATGTAAACAATAGCAAAGTTTATGTTAAAAAGATATAAAGTGATGAGCGTTACGGATAATCATAAACCTTGTAAATAACACCAGTAATCGACAGTTATTAAGAATAAATAATTTAAAATTGATTATTAAATGTTAATTTTGCCGTTGAATTAAATTGCATAGAAGAGGTAATAATGAAGGTGATATGTATTATTTCACCATGCCTCATAATAACCCATAAAAATGTGCATTACATCAAGTGAAGTGACATTATTTCTTCTCATTAAATATAAGTAATTATTTTAAAACTTAGTAAAATTACTTTATTCATTATCCTCGAACAATTAAATGTTAACTCGATAATATTTATTTCAGCGTTATTTATGATGAAATTCATTAATTAAACTGCCGAATGTATTATAAATTCTAATGAGTCTTATTAAAAATAAAACCACTCTATTAAAGCTTCTCTTTCGAAGAAGGAAAATGGAGAGACATGTAATTTAACATCTTTATGAAACACATTCTGATGATTGCCCATGATGGTTGACTCATATTTAAGAAAGAGGAGAGGATATCACTGATTCGTTGCGCAATGCGTAAAATGATAAAGAAATAAATCGGAAGTTCTAATTAATATAATTTAATGCTTAATATTTGATTTAAGTTGATTGCTTATTCAATATTTACTATTCTTTAAATAACCGTGTAAGGGCCTGCTATTATCGGACTAGTCTTTCAACTTAAAAATAATTACAGGATCTAAATTAATACTTAAGTTCAAGCACAGACATAAGTTTTTTGAAATAGTCAGTTACTTCCAAAATATCTTTTTTTATTCCTCAAATAAGGGGAAAACACTCCACAGTTAATATTTTTTACATGAATATTAATAACTTGTATAATCTATCAAAGAAATCTCTCAGTGGAATAAGAAGCGAGTACTGCCTGCATATACTTCGACAGCGTTGAGTCCTTGTCTTTCCAAATCTGTTAAATACGCTAGAATACTTCCACGCACATCACACTAAGATTTTTATTACCACAACCTTAATTTTTTTCAAATCAGTTCTTTGACGCTTTTGTACGAATTTGCTTATATCTATTCATTCAACATCCGATGTTTGCTTAGTTTGCATTGTGTTCCATTAAAGCTCGGAACTTAAATAAAAAAAAGTCAGAAAGAAAACCCACGTGTTAATTGAAGGGAAATAAATCGCGAATAGCCCATGTGTGTTGCAAATATAATATTCAAGAAATTACACTTTATTGGAAACACAACCTTTTACAAGGAGTAAAAATAGAATATATATTTAAAGAAATAAAAACAAATGCTTGTGAAAATATTCTATAAAATATAAAGTGTCCAGCAAGGTTTCAGTGAAAGTATAATTTTTATTAGGTAGTACACTTTGAAGCAGTGAAGAAAAACTCTTGAATTTCTTCACTGAAGTATTGTGTACCTAGAAACTTATCCTTCTCCATTTACTTAGTTAATCTCACAAACTAAAATACAATATAAAAATAATTCCTCTTCACCGAAAAGCAAGGATCAATACACACCAGGGAATCGATGCTTCTTACTCGTAGGGGGGGGGATTATCATCCGTAAATATTTATTTCTGTATTTTACATTTCTGCATGTCGGCAATAAAAAATGTCAAGGACACAATTTTATAAATAACAATAAAAAGTTTCAAGTGATATTTGTGTTTCTTTCTTCAGCAGGATTTGCTTCTACTTTAACATATCTTATCCAAAAGAAATGAATTAAACATGCGAGTAGGAATATTTATTATTTATGTATAATTTATTAAAATGTGTAATAAAAATGTAGAAATCCGTGACACTTTCTTTTAATAAAATAAACCTATAAAGACATTCAAAATCGCAACCTTTGCAGAATATTTTAGATCCATTATTTCTGAATTAAAATATATTAATCTGTTTACTATAAACACAGCGATAAATTAAAGTATAATAATAAACGATTATTTCAATCAAGCAATGGTCACGATGTCCCGGCTTTGCATTGTGTTTGTCCTGTCGTGGGTTCCAGTCCTAATGACATTAAAGACTAACCGTATTACGGTGCTGGTGCATGTTTCGTCTGTCAAAACTCCTCGTCCTCCCATTGGCCAGAAAGTTTGGAAAGGGAGGGGCCAACTCAGGGTTTTTTTTTTTTTTCTTTTTTTTTTGTCACTTGACCTGAGGCTTAAATTTACGAGGTCTATCGACAATAACCGTCTTGTTGCTCATAAGTGTGACTTGAATAAACAATAGATCAATTAACCACGTGATTGCGTTTAGATTTATTTTGAATACACAATTTAAATTTGTAATATGTATGATTAAATCGCAATCAGGAAAAACGTTGAAAAGGAAATCTAACAATTCTCTTGAATAAGTCTAATTTTAATATTTTTTTAAAAAAAATATACGCATCGTATAAATGGGAAACATCATTACATATTTCTATATTAAAAAGCATGAAATTATATTACTATTATTTAATTAGTTTTTTCTGTAATAATTATTTATAAATTCTCCGGTATTTTTTCTTGCGTACAGTTATACCCCAATTAATTATCGGTGCTAAAATTTTGTGCATTCCGAGATTAGACAAGCCAAAGAAAATAAGCGTGCTTGTTTAACACACTATGTCCTTAAAATGAAAAATAAATAAATAAAAATAAACAGTTGGACCTTGTGAACTTGGGATACATAGTTAGTAAAGTTAGTTAAAATAAAAATATAAATTGAGTGGTAATATAAATTCCAGCACGAATATGACTTTTCTGAATCTTTTCCATTCTTTGGACATTATTTTTTAATTCTGACGGAAATTACTTTTTCAAGAAAAAAATTTCTTAGCTTTTGAAATTTGACCTATAAAAATGGTTGTTCGTACAACTCACTTAATGGGAAATATTGAAAAAAAATCTCTTAAAAAATTCCAAAGTGGAACATTCCACTTTCTGCAGAAATGATGGTTCATAATCAATTCAAAGAAAGTGACCAATAATTATTAAAAGGTCAACCCACTCTTCATCCAAAACCTTCAAAGAATCCATCTCAAAGACAATATTTTGCACATCTCCGTTTATTCGGGTTTTTTTTTTAACTGCATTATTTGTTTCGAACTTCACCGATAGCACCTTACGATTTGGAGACTTCTGAGTTCTCTTTCCGTAAGAGCTTCCTACTCTACCCTTGCGCTTTTATTTTAATCATTTTGAGGTGCACAATGACTAATTTGTCTTATTTCTTTCTCAAGCTCCTAATTTCTCTCATTTGGAGCATAAGTTTGCTATTACAAAATGAAACTACTTCGTCCTGTTTATCTCACGATTTAAAGAACTTTTAAAAAGAGTATTAATATCTGAACTTAGCTGTAAGTTTTGACGTCATCTGAAAAATTATTAACCTTAATCTCATAAAAAGATAGCCATGGTAAAAACTCGATCTGAGCGGACTCATAAATTAAAACATCAATTTAATTATAATTAACGGGGCTGAATATAGTTCCAATTTCTTTATATATATAATAATAATAATAATTAACAGAATTTACTGACTATTTTTCATCTGATTGTAAACCTTTTGAATATTAATTATATCTTCTAACATAATTTTTTAGTTCACTTTTCAATTCAATTGTATTTTGTACCTAGAACCCTTTTTTGATCCAACTCTTTCCTTCCTTTTCAAAAGATTCTGCAGAGCAATGCATCATAATAGGAAGTCAGATCTTAAATTCAGAATGTAATTCCAGATAGTTGAGTTATGGACTAGTAGTGCCGGGAAAACGATTCATAAGCCATATCTTCTGTAATGGGAAAAGAGCACTAACAGATGCTCGCAACGATCTCACGGCATATGGTGGCAATGGGCTCCAAAACTTAACGGATAGGGAGTTTATCATTTCTGCAAACGGGAAAAACGTCACACACTCTTCAGCAAGTAAGGATCATTTAACGTTAGGGTGCTAAATATTTATACTGAAATTATACAGCTTGAAAAGGAGCGTAAAAATAATTACAATTATTATGTTTTATTGTTTGATCTATAGGCCTTTTTATAACGTGGGATAATTGTTATAGGTTGAGTACATATAATAAAGTTTCTGAATGGTTATAGGAGAAAAACGTAATAACACAAATAAGTGTTTTTGGTATTGTAGCAGAAATTGCGAATAAAAAATGTATTTTCATATTAATGTAGTTTTTTCCTTTAAATACAAAATAGCAAATAATACATTCAATATAAGATCAACCGACGATTTAAGTCTTTTTTGTTTAAATAGAGCAGTATGATTATTGACGCGTTCTAAAGAAGTGTTACACATAAAAAAAATTAAACAAAACTATGAGGATAAATTCTGTAAGTTTCTGACATTTAGTATGATGTTCTTTGTTGATATTTTTTTTGAGGCATTGCTTCTTTTACCGATGTCAATATTGAGGAAAATATTGAAAAAGTACTAAGTTTCTCGCGTAAAAATATTATTTTTGGAATCACAGAAATGAACATTCGAATAACAACATCATAAAATATTTTATAAGTTTTCAATTACAATTGCTTATAAAATTATTGTGAACCTTCATGATTATTAATGTACTGTTGAAAGGTAAATGTGAGTGATTTTTTTTAAAACTAAATATCATTTCAAGACAGTTTAACAGGTCTTTCAGAAATATCTGTTTCACATACCCATTGACAAAATCAAAGACTCAATGCTTGAACAAATGTATGAAATTTTTAAAAATCTCGTATATCAATGTTCTGTCATACATCTATCAAATCTAAATTATTTGATAATGAAAGCAAAATTTTTATATTCCTTATATGCAATAGTGGTATTTATATTTTATTGTCTATTAAACTGTATAATTTTCTAATTAAATTTGCAAAAGCGTTAAAAATTAATACAGTTAATTCAAATCTCTAGTAACATAATCTGTATTCTCTGAGTATATCGAATTGTCATCGTTACTAATTTTAAAACATATAATGGCTTGATAAGATTCAGATCTAAAAATATTTAAATTTGAATAAATACTATCAGAATATTTTAATATTGTGGAATATTCAATTTATCGCGCCTTGAACCGAAGATTATAGCTGAGAATTCTTCTTATCTTAATAACAGCAAATAGTAGAATTCCCTTAATTGAATCGAATTCCAATACACTCCTATTAACAGGATCCGAGTCAGGCAAATACGTTTTGAAGATCACCTTTCTCTAGTTCGAACCTATATAGTGTGCTCAATAATTTCGTTAATTTCTGTTCCTCCCGAAATGTATCTCCAATACACCCAATGTCTACATCTCTTACACTCAACTTCGTGCATAATAATGCTAGGTTACACAAGTCATGGGTTTTTCACAATTCGAGGTTCGCAATTAAAATAACGTCATAAAGAAGCCCAAAAGTTTAGTTAATTGTCAGTATGCTTGAGAAACGTTTTGGAGTGGATTCCGATATTCTACATAAAGATTCATCTCATATGATTTATGTTTCACGTGAAAAAGAAAACAAATGTTATATATAATTTGAAGCTCACTAAAATTCAATCACCCTTTTCGGTAGGAATACAAACTAGTAACTGATAGGAAGCGGACTCGAGTTTTGTAAATTCAAACTCAGTTCATCGTGTATCAAGGCTTGTTAAAATAACAATGATGTAGATATTGGAAGTCATTGTTGTCGGTGTAACATTGATGTGTAGATATTGCAATGCAAAATTATTGGCATAACGTTGATGCAGACAGTGGAATACAAGCCGAAATCTCAACCTCATCATTAGACTATAATTTCAATTACAAGTTGTACTGGCTGTATAAATCTCAATTTTAAGTCGAAGAAAAAGAGAGACAAAGAAGCTCATCAATCAAGCAATAAAATTGCAGAAACCCCGAACTCGTGAAATGCCCTGTTAATTATATGGTAAAGGTAAACCATAAAACTTTTGCTTGTTTGAATCGTTACTAAAAATTAAATAATAACTCAGATTTAGAGAGAGCAATAGTAGAGAAAAAATAAGTTATATAAGAATTTCAAATACTAATTTTTTTTCTCTTGCTGAAGATGATTTCTATAAAAGCTCTGAACAGTTAAACGAATGGGTTGGAATATCTGACAATATCTTGCAGGTAATAGAAAAATAACGTATTAAATACCTCTCACATAAAAATAATTTCTTGACATTTATAATCCATTAAAACGTGCAAGCATGCTGGGCCACTTCTGCGCACACATGTCACCTTGGTTGATTGGACATCATTGCTTTTAAAATCGGACATAACATTCATAGCACCTGGTTATCATAGCTCGTGGCTTTCTTTTCCCACAACACTTTATTATCATGTATTTCATAGCACTGCATGGAGACGAGGCTTCTACAAAGTTGTATCGTAAAGTGTAATGTATTATTCGAAACATGACTGAGATAATTCGATGAAACTTATTCTGCGTATTAATTCATCCTTATGTACATATTGTTGCAAATTAAAACTATTCATGTTGAATCGTTTGGTTTGAGGAAGCCGTAGATTGAAGTTAATGCGCAGTATGGATAAGATAAGAATTCTATCTGTCGAGTTCTTCAAGGATTGTTTTCGAAAGTTCAGAAACACTATGAGAAATGTATAACTCTGGATAGTGACTGTGTAGAAATATCTTTAAAATAATAAATAAACATTTTCTACCTAGATTATTTTTAGTAATGATTAAAACTTTATTATACCTCCGGATAATTATTATAACCTCACAACACTGTAGGTTACTTCAATCAACGGCTTCCTGATAGAAACCAAATCTACTTTAATAGTAGTAATTTACAACTTTATATACATAATGGTGATCAATTATTTTTTGAATAAATTTTATCTCCAAGTGCTTAAATTACTTCTTAATAATAAAGCCTTATGACACCCCATACGTATTTACGACTTCAAGAAATAAAGCTGTTATATTCTGAATAGTTCGGTTCCTCATTCCTGATGCAATATCCTTAGAAAATTAATTTGACTATACTTGGGGAAAACCTAAATTGTGCTTAAAATTCATTTGTTTGCTGTAGAAAATTTTATATCTTTAAAATATTAAGTAAAAATTATAGTTATACTTTTTATGTCTACGGTATTATATGCTATTAGTATATGTGACATTAATGTATACTGAATCTGTATTTAAGCATCTCTCAATGTTTAGTATTTATTCATTTGCCAACAAAACAATAACACATTGTGTTTGCAATTTATAAATATCTTGCCGCATATGAAACATATATGCCGTATATGTTTGTAGTTTATAAATACCTTGCCGTCTTACTAAAACAAAATTTTCCGAATGAGAAAAATATTTGATGTTCTTATATTTTTTGTTCTATGATAATCTAATTCTGATGAATATCTGTGTATGTTAGTCATTTTGCTTTCCTCTTTTTGGAATAAATATTTTTATTATAATTATTCTCATATCCAATGGAAACTGAAAAAGTTTTTAATAATGAAAACAAATTCACTTTCTGCCTTTAAATTTCAGCACCATATAATTTGGTATGCGTCAAAAATAATTTGTCATATGGAGAAGACAAAAAAAATGTAAAAAATCTATCGTTTTCATTAAAATCTCCAATTAAGGAGTTTAAATATCCTCTTGACTTAAAAATCTGTTCATTATCTTCTTTATTTTTATGTAGACATTCATGTTCAGAAAGTTAACAGGGAAGAACAATTAGCTTGCTATGTGCTGCCTTTTGCTAATGAGATACAAAAGGGAGCTACCATCGCTTTACTAATGAACGGACAGAAGATAATTAAGATGTGCTCACTAAATCGCCTGCCGCTTCTTGTTCTCTACCCCCTGCCATTTTATTTTTTCTATTCTGAAGTCTTCCTTTACCGAACGAAAAATTGGAGCTCAGTACAGGTTCATAAGAAAAACACAGGACGGTTTGTATTGTTTCCTCTCCTAATATGCAGTAGATCTCACAAAGAAAACATCCAATTAATTTAATTAGAAGGAAAGATGGAACAGGAATTTCATGTCTTCCTGATTTTTTATACTCCGTTGCTTCAAACCTTTTGAATTCAAATTATACATTGTTATTATTTTTCACAAGGACTGGTGTTCAGTTTCAAATTTTAATTCCTTTGGTTCACTGAAGCTTGATTTCAAATTGGTTTCGAATGGGCTAGATATTTTTTTTTGTTTTGTTAAGTTCATATGTTTAATATTTTGAGTGCGATTTCATCTCGTTAATTCCAAACAATATTTGTGAATCTTTTAAAAAATACATATGTAAATTTTTGTAAACCAATTTAAATAATGTTTTGGTTTTTGAAGCGATTTAAGATTTATTGCAACACTAATTAACAAATTATAAAGCATTGATCTGGTTAGGAAACATTAAACACTTAAATTAAGTATATAATTACTTATACGCAAATTATTTTCATTAAATGCAATCCAAAATTACTTTTTAAATGATTCAATTTATTACTTATTAACGCGCTCTTCGAAACAACATGAAAGCTACAGGCAATGTGTCTCAAAATTTACTTCTTCAATGGACAAAATACGTAAGTTTATATTATTAATTGCAATTTTGCATACTGCAATACGTAGTAACATCATTAATAGTTTAATCATATTTTACATACATTTTGTAACATTATTTTATTTTCCTAATTTCCTGTTTGTATTCAAGTAATCTAAATTTAAATTGGAGTCAATATTAATATTGATTTGTATATGCATGTAAATATGTAAACCTTTAAAAGTTGTCTAAAATTGAATGAATCTTTGTGTCTAAGATAAGCTGTTTTAATTTGCATTATAGTTATTTTTAAAGTCATGTTATTTGAATTTATATATTTAAATAGAGAAAATTTAATTATTTCTCTTATCATATTCTATGAAATAAAACCTTTTAGTTAGAATAATGTGTGATACTTCAAATACACATACACAATGAAAAATACAATTTAAAAAAAATATTTAATTTAGAAAAATTTAATTTTATATATGTCATTTTGGAAAGAATAATTTATTCAAAAATATTTTAAGAATTCACAATAAATTTTATTTGATTCTTTTTCTATCAATAAATTTTAATTTTTCTTTAAAATAGTGAAATGAATCAAATGGAATAAAAGAGATTAGTTAAAATTTCATGATCTTAAAATATAATTTTTAGAGCTTCTCATTTAAAATTCATCATTTAAATTTAAATATTTATCAAGTTTCTTGTTATTGAGATAGAATATTTTATAACTTCATATCTTGTAAATATTAATCACTGATTGGTAAAGATTTATCAAGTTCCATATTCTTCAGATTAAATGATTTAGAACTTATCAATTGAATATTTATCTCAAACATTAATTTGAAATTTGTAAGTAATTGGTCATGATAAAAAATATGCCAATATATTCTCGTTTACTGTATTATAAAAAATGTGTACTTCCAAACATCCAAAGCGAAAAATAAAATGTTTGTTACAGTTTCAATCATTTTTAAAGGAAATATATTTTAAAACATTTTTATTTAAACACTTTGAAGCAAAATTATTTTTTTCACAATTTATTTACAAGAATTAAAACATATTTTAAATCATATCTCAAAGTATAAGAAATTCAGAGCATAATGTGATTTTATAAAATAATAATTTTCTTCATATATTTTCATGTCCTATGATCGTACTAAATAATTTTCTAGGCGTACTTACTATAAAACATCATTAAAGCTTTCTTGAATATAGTGTCTACATCACTATTGCATTACGTTCTTAGGGGTATAAAGCATTTGAAGCCACAAAATTCTGAGTGGTGCATTATAAAATGATGCATTGCTAGGTCATATATTGCAGGAGGATATTAATCTATCCTGCACCTATAATATCAGTACCAAATGAGGCTTTCTGAGTATATTCATCTTGTGTTATACTATAGGTTTGCATAGGATGTCAGAAACTCAAATCAGACGTAGTATCCTAACTAAATCCATCCATAAACTTATCCAGAGCTATGCTGTAACACGGATTTAATGCTTATGATTCCTTCTACGACTTCTGTCGTTCTGACTTCCCTAAGGCGCTTTAACGACTTCCCCCTTATAAAGTGTAGAACAGTTGATCTTAGGGCAGGTCATTAAGTGGTCACTGGGGTGTCATTAAGCTGAGGCCGACCAAATTACTCGCGGATAATAGTGTTATTGAGAAATTCGCTGTTTCCGGCTCCTGAGCCACCTTTTATAACGAAATGCGCCGACACACCCGCAATGCTAACTTCATTCCGCTGATTGTTCGTCAGGAAGCGATTAAAGCCACGTTAATGTGAAGTTTTAATCTACGTCGTCGAATAAATCTGCTCGGACGATGATGACTTCCTTTCGTATTTTCTTTGCGAGGAAATGTAATTGAAAGGCAAGGCTCTGAGACGATGCAAGCAGATGAACTTGAACTTCTTTAATTAACTTATGAGGAGAATGGATATTGTTTAATACGTAGGGTGTATATTTACAGCGCGGGATCCCTGAAACTGGTTCCAGCTTAGCAGCTTGAAATATATATAATCTTAGACGTAAATTAATAGACAATAAGACAGATATTATAAATCAATTTTAAAATTTACGGAATAAATTAATAGTGCACAATTAAAACCGTAATTAATTTATTTCGAATTATATAATTGTAAAATAAATGTTCAATTA